>JAQFYC010003495.1:0-20565 GCA_034694165.1 Tomocerus mixtus
GGGCGAGTTGTCGCCGGGCGAATTGTCGCCGGGCGAGTTGTCGCCCGGGCGAATTGTCGCATCGGGCGAATTGTCGCGTCACCTTAGGGAAGCATGTATACATAAGTATATAAGTTGATTTAGCTGATGCATTAGCTTTCGTAGTGAAAAAATGGACTTTGATGGAGAAGAAGATGTTCTGGTGAGATTATCCGCCCCTTGTGATGGTCCACTCTGATAGCTGTCGCCATCAACTCAACTGAGGAATGGAATAAAGTCTGTCTGAAAACTTCGTACCTTGTCACTCGTGTAGGCACATCAACATAAAAGACATGGAGCAAAAAACGTGGTCTATTTTTAGGGAAACTGGTTCAAATACTTACAACGTAGACGTTATCAGCAGAAACAGAAGATCTTCTATTTTACTCGGGCAAAGAAAAGTTCAACCTACAAATATTATAGTTAAAGAATTACTTCATAATGAAGAAAATATTTCACACTGTGTTATTTATCTCAATTTTTTATTGCGTATTTTTGCAATAATTGTATTTTTGCAATACAAATGCCAAAAATGTACAAAAACAATTGCCAGGTGATTGGTAGGTGTCGGTGCAAAATTTATTTAGCATTTATAAATTTTCTAAGACCTGAAAGGCCCTAAATGAGTGAATAAGTAAAGAATTGTATTTCTAGGTAAGCTAAGTAAGCACTTGTAATTGTCAAGACCATTGAGTTGTACAAAGGCCATGAATTCATTGGTTTCATCTGATGTCCAATTGAAGTTGATATAAATTTCAGGATGTACGTAGGTAAGGAGATCTAGTGTATTTGTAGTAGTGGAAGGAAAAGGACGACAAGGATGTGAAAGTTCTTCGGGTGATTGAGTAGCTCAGCGCTTACATTAGTTCGACTCAACTCCCATTGCCACCAATATCTTCAATCCAATCTTAACGCAACTTGGCTTTGCCTCCTCTTTCTTGGACTACAAGCCAGATCCGCTTTTGATCTCCTTCGCCTCCTCTTACGTTTTACGTTAACGTTAACGTTAGCTATGTAGGTACGTACTATTACATACAAGACATACTTACATACTACTTACTCTACGCAACTTTTTTCCTCCTCTTTGGCAAATTCTAGGAGAGGATCTTGAGTTTAGTTCACTCACTCACTCCGATATGTCTTTCCTCGTCCAATATACTTCTCTTCCGCTCTGTCTACTTGTCTAGAGCTATATCTCTTCCGAATACATTTATTCTCTCTTTACCTCCCTTTACTACGTATCTCGTACATATACAGACCTGCAAAAAAGAAATACATACAAACCTACTCGTACTGTTCTACAGTTAAGTCCATAAATATTCGACCATTATACTTTCATCGCATTCTAGTGCAAAAAGTGGCAAAAATGCACTCTTTGTCTTTTGTGTAATGTTTACTCAACAGTTTGGTGTTTTTCTACAACAATTGAGTAAAATTTACTGAATATTTGTCAACTGCACTTGAACAAATTTACTTAAAAATTACACTGCAATAATATTCACATTTTTCTAAATTGCTTGCTTTTGTTCATTATGGATTCACTTTAATGGGAAAAATACTAGTCATTCATATAAAAAAACTCACTTTATAAAAGGGTTCACTGAGACTGGTAATCCAAGCAGAAATAGTAGCAAGCAAATAAATCTTTCTGAGAAAACAAAATTTAAAGAATGATCTTACATTTTTTATCTAATCTACTTAAAATGAATGTACGTTAATTTTAATGAAGAAAATATATTTTACACTGTGCTATATACATACATGATTATATCAATTTTATTTGTGAATTGAGTGATTGAATGTGTAATGCTGGACTATTTGGGAACGGGAACCTCACTGTATACATGTATGTGTACTGGTAACCATGTAGTAGTGTAATGTATGTAGAACTGCAATGCAAGTGAGAAAGGACTACATTCAAGTACAGTAGACTGCTTTTCTTAGCCTCCGGTTCATCCATCCAATCGAATCTAACAATTTTCTAATGTAGCGTGTTACATTTACTTTACGCACACATTTTCTATTTCTTGCCTTGGCTTCTTTTGCCATGATTTCCCTTACGTTAGCCTTAGCTCACTGCACCCTTATAAATTCGTAGTCCTATTCCCTACTTTTTTCAATATCATTTCTACCTACCTATACACTGTGTACATAAATACTCGTTTAGAGTTGAGCATTGTAATGTAATGTACCTTATACGAAGAGAAAGGTAAGAAAAAGTCGGAAAAGAACCTCAAGTGAAAGCAAAAGCAGTGTTGTGTTATGGAGGCAAAGCTTTAACGTTAGCTAAGGCAATACGTCTTTCTATTTTTGTCGAACAAAGTTAGCTGCAGTTAGTGAAAGATTTCCCGTAATGGAAACGTATATCTAAGCTTTTCTACTTTCGCCCAATAATTTCCGTTTAATTCCTTCCATCCTACGTAGCAGAAACAACGTTAGCGTTAGCATTAGCTTTACGCATCGATATTATTAATCTTACATACTATTAACTACATAAAATACGACTTCTGGCAACTAATATAAAGGCACTAACTCTTCTAGATTTATAAATAGTTTTAATAGTCACAGCTGTAAAACTATTTTTAGAATATGGTCTTAACCCTATTCATGTAGCAACGGGGTACCTTCAAATTCTTGCGTGAACGGCCTTAACTCTTACTTAACTACTATACAGATATCCAATCCACTATAAAGAAAATCTCTATTATTACCATCACATTTAAGGTATATGATAATAATGGCTGGTTCTGGTTCTGGTTTGGTTACCTACTAAAACGATTAAGCATTATACGTGTACTTTTATGGTGTGATGCCTTCCATTGCCTGAACGAGGCTCAACCTAAGTTATAAAGATATGCACTGCATTTGGAATTTAGAATGGAAGGAGTAATGGCCTATGGATTATTGTATAACTTGCAAAAGTAGCCCTGACTTGCAATGCCACTAGTTTCCTTGAACGTTGAATGCTGAATGTTGAATACAGTAAGAGTTAGACTCTGGGGAAGTAGATAATATATCTATCTGTTCCATACATAACACTAGATCCAGATCCAGTCCAGACTCCAGACCTGAGCTGTGTGTAAAGAGAGAAAAATTCCTTCCAATAAACTCAACTCTTTTTCTCGTTTGAAAAGTGTGGATTTTTTCTTTCTATTTTTGAGAGCTGATAGAAATAGAATAGTGGAAGGGAAGTCGCTTGAATTGGAGTTGGTTCGTTGGGGAAGAGATAAATATAGCCCACTAGACTATTGTACTATTTTGCCCTATTTGCAGTATGTAGGAGTAAAGTAAAGTAAGTATATCTTAGCTAAAGTAACGTAAGTAGTAAGTACCTATCTATAAGTATGCGTAGCTACTACTTATGTATATCAACACGGTTCAGACTACTTACTGTGTATTTTTTACAGAGATTTATCCTTTAGAATGCAGAGCTAGAGTATATACGGATAGAGTCTGGTTCTGGGTAAGAAATAAGGCTAAACTAGGGTGCAATGCCCGTCCTTTCTCTGTAATACGTACAGATCCCTACTAAATACTATAACGAATAGTGTAGCAGTATTATGTGGTGTAGTAAAGTAGTAAACCAGACAGGGGACAAGTGGGATACTCACACTCTACTGTATTTTCTATGGATAAAAATTCAAAGGAGAGGAAATACAAGGTCTAAGTGAAAGTCCTTGCACTACAGAACACTTAAGAAGAAAAGCAATGTATAGAAAGATAGACTGTTTACTACTTATCCACTCCTACTATACATTTATATATAGAAAAGAGCTTAGAGTAAGTACACTATAGGCAGAGTCATCTTCTACTGGTACATACACAGACAGAAGACTATTCTTGCTACATAACTCTCAACATTACTCTTCACTTTCCTTACATGAAACTGAATCTTCTTATTTCCTACTCCGTAAGTAAAAATAAGTGTTGTTCTAGTATCTGCTTCCCTGGCCCGGCCTGGCCTGGTCTTGGCTTTGACTCTATTCGTGGCAAAGCAAGGACACACCAGACCAGACCTAGTCAGACCAGGCTAGGCCGTTAACTTTTTCTTACTTTCATTGTAATCTACTATCCCACTACTAAACAATGGTATTACGGAGGGCTAACTACTTAACTGTAAGCATCCAGCTCCTAGTACATAGAAATGGATACCTATACAATATAGTATAGCTAACTAAATTGGACTAACTATCTGTACAAATATATACATTTGCTATCTACTACAGATATTCGTTTAAAACTACTTTTACACACAATTTCCTATATTAAATGTATAAGAATGATGTTTCCCTACATATCTGTATTATAGGTTCCTACAGATAGTTGCCTCTACTTAATAACTTGGAAGTGAAATGCTGAGAAAAATTCTCGTTGGTTTGTTTTCGCCTACTTACGAAATAATTTTTCATTGTAGTTCTGCGTTGAGGGAAGTCTCTTTTGTTTTCTTTCTTCTGAACTGAACTGAACTCCTTTTTCTAGCCTATTTACTACAACTTGCTCGATTTTTTCTTTTCCTCTTCTTTCACTAGTTCTACTTCTGCTCTGACTTTCACTGTCTTGAACATACATACAATACATAGAGAACAGACTACCAATATTATTGTAGGCATCCTTCCTTCGATTTCTCTTCCTTTACTTTTCCCTATTATATGTTACGGTAGTTAGTAGATTCGTTTACGCTGGTTGTATTTTGGTTCCTTCTGTATTTCTCATACAGTAGCTATACTTTCTCCCTACATATTTAGTTAGGGTTTATTTCTGGTATGAATGTAAGTAGTATGTTAGTTAAAGTTGTCTCTATCTATATTCCATTTCAGTTTAGTTTAGTATTGACGAGTCTTAACGCATTTAACGATAACTAGAAGTCTGTAAAGTCTTCCGCTTTCCCCTTTCCTTCTTTTGCAGCTCCACTTGATCGATTTGGTCAAATTATACCGAAAAGAGGAAAAAGAGCCGGTTCCGTTTTTCTGCTCTATTATATACAGGAACAGAGTTCTGTTGGTGATGATGTGGTGTGGTGATGTGATGCGACTGCATGGATTCGTCTGGAATGGCTAGCATTCGCTTCCTTGGCTTTCCCTCCCAATTCAGCTTCAGTTTCAGTCTAGAAGGCTTTACTTCATCATCAAACATCCAACTCCAACACGAGACATCAAATGTAACCTTTACTTACAATAATAACCAAAGTATATACATATGCACTCTTTTATTTATAAGTTAAGTACAGTATAAGAAAGAAATTGACGTTATAAGTTAAAGCTATCAAGTTAAACTCAAACCAACAGAGTATATGTAGTACCAGTAACAACTGCTGAGCTCCCGTCACATCAACTCAAACTCAACTCACACTACAGCCTTTAAAAACGGAACAACTTACTTACTGAGCTTTCATCCCCGTTATTTCTTACCCATAATTCTCTGTAGTCTGTATCTACCATATTTTTCTCCACAAAACTCTCTTCTTCCAATTTGATTATCATATTGCGTTCTTGTCTGTCGATTAGAATCCAATTATAGGTTTCCCGTTTACTTTTCTACTCAAATTCTTCTACCTCTTTCACTCCATCGCTCCTATGTACTATTACTTATGTTACAATGTATTCCTATCCCCAAAGCCTACAGCCCGTGTTATTACTTAGGTACATAATATATAATCTTGTAATGCTATCAACGTTCCCCCCTCTTTCTAAATAAACTAATCATTTCCAAAGGGTTAAAACAGCGTTGCGTTTGCGTTATCATTTTTACATCGTCCTGGTTCAGAGAGTAATTTAAGAGTAGCAAGTTGTATGTAACTAATAATAATCGAAAGTAGGTGGGTATACCAACTCCTATGCGTAAGTGTAATAATAATGGGGAAAATTCAGTTTGAAACTACATAGCATATTACTTACTGCTTATACTTAGTATACGTTATCAGGGCCATGTGCTTCCTCAGAAGCTATGAAGGCAGTAGTTTTCTGGTTTGGGTTAACTTTGTCAGTTTATGTAACTAATGCAGTGGTTGACGTAGAGGTAACTAGGGGATGAAAATTGAAAATAAAAAAGTGAATCCTTCGCAAAACAAATGCAATGACGGAAAATTTCAGTGCGGATTGAATTACCAATTTCAGCTTGATCATTATAATCATTGCAACTTTGGTTTGATGCTGCACACACAGATACTGTGTACAGTCTGAATATATTTTGTTGATCTTCAAGAGCATCCCCACAAAATGATTCTTTATAAGTATTTTGTTTTTGTGCCAAAATATCTATGACGATAAATCCTTAGAAAGATGAAAGATAATACATATTGGCATAGGACAGTGTAAAGTTCCAGTAAAGAGCAATTACTGTAATGATGTACATGTTTATACTGCACAAGTACGATTATTCTGGAAAACTCGCTCTTAAGATGTGTTTCAAGTACTCTCTGTTACTTTCTAACTAAATATTTACTTTATACGCATCTTGTAATGCCTAATAATAAATGTTGGATCCAGATTAACAGTATTACAGATTTAGAAAAATCTAGAACATTTCAGTATCACGTGGAGCCCTCGACCTACGCTACTATTAGTTAATATGTGCTGTAGCTGTAGTATGGTATAGTACATGAAACGGAAAAAAACAAAATTATCTTTTAGATATCCAATTATCCAACCTACAATATAGTTATATACTTAGTTGATACTAGTACACTAGGTACATAAAATAGGAACACAGGAGAGAGATATTTTGTCAACCAAAGCCATAAATAAGCTATAAATATTACTAAACTATCGTCATAACGTATCTTCAGATGCATTTATTAATCCTTTTTACATGCGACTGTCACATGATGATGCTAAGTAGCAGTTCCTTAGCTATACCTTGCTGCATGAAAGATTTGTGTACCGTAATGTTTCCTTTGCAAATAGCGTAGGTCTGTATATGCACTGTATATTAGAATAAGTGTTGAATGACTGTTTACAGAGTTTCCAAACAAGAGAAATTGCAAACACTGTATTTGTAACAATGCTATAGAAGTTTTAGCAGACAATGAATATCTAGATTAAAAGCCAGTATGCAGGTATTTTCAATAGTAGTAAGCCAATTTTAACGAGGACAGTCAATTTTTATATAATAGGTTTGCGCACTTCACTTTACATACACGTTATAGAAGCAAATAGCATAATCGTACTAATACTGTACTCTACACAAAGAAAAAGAAAATCCTATGGAGTAACATCCGCTAATTGGATTATCCTATTACTGATATAAACATCTGCTGGATTATTAAACGAGAAGTGAAGCAAAATACTTATAAAACTATAAAATTGTGGTACTATAGATATGTACTGTTGAATAGGTACCTAAATATATGTACTTCCAAAGCTCTTTTATTCCTTTAGTATGTACATATGTATGTATGTGCATTAAAAACACTGAAAATCACATTGTCATAAATGTGATTTTAGGCAAATCAAGTAATACAATAATTATATTAGGTATTACGTAGGTAATACGCTCAGAAATATTACTACGTTACCATTACTATAGAAAGGGTTAATATAATTATTGTCCTAGATACTTTAATTTCTATAGTGTATTAAATTACATGCAGATTATATCAATACATTACGTTGATCTAGATATTCCATGGCACGTGTATTGTGTTTCAGTAAATGAAATCTCATTTATGTTGGAAAACAAAGCGTTATCAAATTACGTTAGTAATTTAATACCTGTATTTTATGTATGTAATAATGTATCGATGTATATGTGGATTCGAAATGAACTAGAAAAACAAAGTCGTCTGTAGGCGTTGCTTGGCGTAGACAGCCTAAATTTTGATTCGGTTCAATCAAATACTTACTGCGTAGAACGTACACACTATGTATCATCTGTACATAGCATAGATACAAAGCTAGATTCCTATTTTATTATTGTGTCTCTACAGATAGTTCGTACATTACTACATAGTAGAATGTAAGTATGTATCACAGTACAGTAAATAGGTTTACAGGAAAAGATTTATTCTTTACACGCAGACTTGGTTGGCTTCCGCTTGAAGGGCAAAGGGAGATGCGTTTGGAGAGTAAGAGCAGTAGAACGTCCTTACGTACATAGTACATGATATGATGGCTTGGCTCCACTTTTAGAAAGTATCTACTATGTATTTACAGATAGTGAAAGATTCGATTATCATAGAATAAAGCCCAAGGAGGATATATTTATACAGTAGAAGTAGAGCTAAAGCTTAGCCAAGTGCAATAGTCGGTTGAGTTGGATTGGAAATGGAAGATGTACCAGCAGATGTGGTTTCTTTCAGATGGGATGTGAAAGATCTGAGAAAATTCGGAGATGTGCGTAGAGAGCGAAAACACGCGTAGGCAGGATTTACTTTCGTGGCAGAATTCCTCCGATAAATACATCGAATCTTATTTCTTGAGCAGTTGATCCTATGTTCTGTCTAAGTATGTAGTCATGTTCATCCAAACTCCTCATGGCTTCACGGACATAGGCTCAGCTTTCATATGAAGACTTATCCTACTATTACAGATATTACATACAACTACAACCACTGATCCACATAATATATTATTATAGCTACATAATATTACGTCCAATTTCTTGTTAGCCTTTCGCCAAGTATTCCGGAGCTAGTACAGAAGTCAATGTCAACTCTAATACTAATTTAACTCATTTTAATAAAAATAAATCAGTAAGAAAGTTACCTAGTGTTTATAGTTGCATTATTACAAGGTGTCTATGCTTAGAAATAGTATTATCTAATTTACATGCCATGTTCCTAACGTGGGTAATAAAAATTCTTTTGGATTAATTTAACAAGTTTTACTGAAAAATTAACACTTAACTTTTCTCCTTTTCTAAATTACATAGTAAGTTAGTTTGCCCAAATAGTTACTGTGTGCTTATTCAAAATGCATTGTTTTTCGCGCAGCCCCACGTCTTTATCAGCTATCGTCATTTACAATTAATGTTATGTTAATGCAAGCTGTAATAGAATTTAATTTAAAATATTCCTTTCTTTACAATATAAATTGGAGTTTAACTAAATATTAAATGGTTTAACAAATACAGACAAAGTAATATTATTTTGCTTTTCTGTGCTTGTGCATTGTACCCATTAATTTCCAAAAAAAAAGTCTAAGAAGCAATTGAAGGAATTTTCCAAAATGATCTTTCAGCAAAATAATTTTGTATTAGGTTACGTGTGATAACCCTTTTATATTTTACTGTTTGCCTGTAAGGGTGCATTCTGCAAGGCTTTTGTTATGACATGGGAGAAATATAGGAACTCTAAATATATAATACTTATATCTACAGTAGTTTCACATTATTATGTTTCTAAATTCTATTGAGAACGATCATATCGTTTCGACAATCTATATAGCTAAGTCAGTGGAGTGAAATGCAGTCGCGTAACCTTTAGTTCACAATCACAATACCCTTTCTTTGTATCTAGTATCTATATCTATACCACAGCCAAGCAAACCAAGAAGGACACATACCAAACCACCAGAATAACAGTAGGAAACGAAATGAAGTAGCAATTGAACTGTTGCAACCTTTCTCCCGACATTTCTCTTTGTAGTTTTTGTATTTACTTTACCTTTTGCAAGAGCAGGTCGATTTATACTCTTTAGACTTGTGATGACAATTTTGTAAAGAAACCATTGCAATGGAATGACATTTCAGTGATTTCACGTTTAATGTTGTTATTATATTTCTTATTTACAAACACTAACACAATTATTGCAATTTTCTTATATAAATACGTACGTATAGAAGAATTATTCCTTGAAATGACATTGTATGTATTGTTATAACGTGTGCAAGACAGTAACCACTCTTTTAACCATTGCCATGAAAAAAACGGTGTATAACTTTTGTATGCTATATATTTCCTGTGCAAAAATTGTACAAATATGAGACTGCAATCTGAAAATAGTTCCATTGGCAGTATTAAGCAGTACCCAAGTCAAGATTACGGGAAAATTTCATTATTAACCCGTCGTCAACTGTATCAAATGTTACTTTCGCTATGCTATGCAATATAGTATTATACTATCTTTCCCCTTCTCATGACACAAGGAGGGCATGATCGCTAAGCTTCTAATACAAAACAATACAGTTCCACCCTATTAGTTCCTATGCTAGCAAATAATTCAAAATCTGTTTGGCATGTTTTTATTAGGATTACATACTACATTACATTACAATGCAACTCTACCATTTGAACATGGGATGGCAAAGTTTTGAATTTGATTTAATTGTTGTACTCAACATTGTATATTTATTGATGTTTGGACACACAGAACATGGAGCGACATTATCTAAATATAATTGTAGACAAATATTATTTTCATACAAACTGATATTGTACCGTGGCGTGTGACAATGACAATGCAAAACGGAGCAAAGACTTGTAGCCAAAAAATAATTTTTGTAAAAAAATTTGGTTCCTTATCATATCACAAATACAGATATTATCTCAGGGTTTCTATTTTCTATATCGCCTGTTGTAGTAGCAATGTATTGTGTCTGTTTAAATGGGTCGTCGCAAGGGGGTCCTGATCTATGCAAGCATTTGTGCTTGTGACCCCACCAAATGCAAGTAAAATATTTTAATTCAATCGACACAAATTGTTTATCTATAGTTCTACTATAAATTATGATGCAGCTGCACATATTCTTTCGATTCACACATAAAGCGAGTTAGAACCAATTAAATAAGCATTTTATTATGTCATCCTCATCACATAACATCAGATTTATTTGTTTTCACCATTTATAATCAATTAATCCCTGATTACACAGCTATTGAAAAGTGAACAAAATAATTCTGGATGCATATTACTAATTAGGTTGTTACAAACAGGTATCAACTATCATCATGACAAGACAAGGGGCAAAGTACTAACTCACTCTTTAAATAAGTAAGTAGCTTATACAATAGCTACTGTAAATTCCTTACAATAATATTTTACACATATGTATGACTATTGACATGTATTTGGTAGCACTATACTATAAGTAGGGGTTATATTTAAGTATATCAGTAAAATTACATGCAGTATACATTTTGACTTGCCGACTTCCTTTGCCTTTGATATATATTACCAGAGTTTGCTAAAGGGCAATAAGAGATGCCTAATAGACTGAAAGTAAATGTAATGAAGCAGTAGTAATCACATGCGGGGAATTTATTGAATAGACTCCACTACGAGACACGACAGTAGTGTTTGACAGTGTATTTTAACCCTCATGTTCTTCACATTTATGTCTAGCCACGAAAATAACAACCCTAGTAATAACTGTAAGTTGTAGCATATCGTGCACGGACGGCGAGAATGAATGGGGGCAATTTAGGGGGCATTCTATTTCTACTTCTGCAACACAGTGCGTAAGTCAAGCTAAAAGGTTGGCGTTTGGTTAATATCTGCTGTGAAATGGATTAGTTACGTTTATTTTCATTGATTGCGTTTCAGAACGGTTCTAAAATCACTACTGTGTTAGTATTAAACAACAAGCTTATATTTTTTCTATGCAGAAGAGCAACACTCCAAGCTTGGACCTAAAGGTAACTTTGATAGAACGCAAAAATGTTTCTTCCGATTAAAATTATAGTTGGATGTGTAATAAAAATTATTCGCACTTACATTAAGAAGATGTAAGATATAATTTTTACCAATAAATTAAATTGTTTATGATGTAGATTTGAGTACACAAATATGAAATGTGTTGGTTATGTTCCCTAAATCCGGAAATGCACATTTGGTAGATCTCCAGCTTCCATTTCCATCCGTTTGTGAGTAAAAGGTAAAGTAATTCGGATGTATGTTGTTATAATGAACTGCCAACCGCAAAGACCCAGCTAACAAATCCACCCAATCCAATACAACTAAAGAAAATTAAGTGCTATCCCAGAAATCTACTACTGCTACTAACAATAAGCGATCTACTACATAAAGTCATATCAGTCATTTAGTTCTTCTCCAGCCAAGTCAAGAAAACGCAGAGGAAGTTAATTCAAACAAGCCGATTCGGTTCTATAGATTTATATACTTAACAGCATCTAGCCAATCTTTGGAGCCTAAAGAGAATTTGGAAATCGAATTGTGCTTTTGGGGAAGTATTGATCTACTTTACTTACTTATAAGTAGGTACAGGCACTTGCATTATAGGTTATAGATTTATGTAGACTGTAGGGAGTGTAGGGAAAAAATGTATAGGAGAGGAAGCAAGAGCAGGGGTGAGAATTATTGTACATAAATGCTAAAGGGAGGAAATTCTCCTTTCATTTCATTTAATGCTACATTTGCTTATTTACTTCATTGATTCGTGCAGTTAAGCTAGAATTTACTGGAAGTGAGTGTTCGGAAGTGAATTCGGATGCAACAGTGCAGCTCAATGCAGTTATATTACTTACTGTATGCATATATATGTACATAGTAGCTCTCTTTTAGTTTTATAGTTAGATATATTATTTCTGTATACAGATAGAGACAATACAGAGTTGAATTGAAAGTAACTAGTGTGGGGTCTTTTGGTTGTCAAGCTTTACTTGGCTTAGCTAACAATCAATTCCATTGACTAGGGATTTTGGGGATACACACACATATACATACACATACGTATGTACAGACAGTCACATCACATACACATATGGCACATACCTATACTAGGAAGAAACTAAATAGGAATTGAATGGTAGGTTGACATGGCATTTATTTGCCCATTTTCTTTATCTTTCTTCTAATTTTGCCCTACGTTCACTTTACGGCGAGAAAATTACAAGTCAATGATTGTGTGTTCCAACATCTGTTCCTGACACTTTTGATTACCTCTCCCACTTTATACCCTTTAGCATGAATACTCTTACGATTCTCTATAGAACGGAACAACTTACTCTCTTAGTATAAGAATACAAGGTTATAAACAATTCTATATGGGAAATCTGTTACCATTGCATTACACTTTCACCAATCTCGTTACACATTAAGTACACTTATAATGGCATGGCAGAAAAAGAACATTTTGATATGTAGATATGTACCTACGTCAAGAGCGGAAGACTTGGTGTGTACTAATATACTATAGCAGATGCATACATATGTACATAATTTCAACTGCCACGTGTTACATTGTTATACTCGATTGAATCCAGCTACTTAATTATATTTTGCTAGACACAATTAAGGTACTAGTAATGTATTTTCTTTTATTTAACAGTTAATTACTTTTAATTATGCTTATTGTCTGCCATGTCTGCTTGAGTTGCAAATATCTGTTTTATTTTCGGAAAAGTAGTAAATGTTGTGTGTGCATGTGCATAGACATTCTACGAAGTATACATTGCAACTCAACTCAAGCATAAAAGTTAACATAGTATACTAATTGCATAAAAACAATTTAATTTAAAATTGATAAATTTGAAATACAATTTAAAAAAATTGAGATAATCCATTATTAGCGTAGGTATTAGCATAACAGATCCATTTCTGGCGTAATGTCTTAAAATTCTAGCTTAATCAATTACAAATAAGATGGCCCCAGCACAGATGATGTAATTGTTAATAGTGCTTACCAAATCTAGCTGTAGCTTCCAAACAAATGCAAATACTTATCTACACAATCAGAAAACTCAAAATTTTTCAACAAATAACCTTTTGACATTTAATGCTCATTAAATTAGGGTATAAAGTCAAACCAATTACAAACAACTCTAGCCTACGCTACCGACCCACGAAATTTAGTTACACATATTTCAGTGTGAATTGTAAACGTAGGAAGTATAAAGAATAAAGAATCCTACAATAAAATAAAAAAGTGTGAAGGAAGCTTTTCCCTTATGGTCCAATCCAATATATGTACATTGTGTATACGGTGATATTCTTTAGGTGTTCGAAGAGATGCTCCTTTAAAATATTATACCTTATACTTGCCTATACCAGGATTTTTGCACCAATACTTCAAATACTCTCGTTCAGATAGAATCTAATCTTTTTCTGGTGTGTCATCTGAAGTGAAGTCGGTTTGTTTTGTTTGTGATGTGATTTGAAGTGAGAATTGTTGGGCCAACAATATTGTTTGCCTCTCCACAATATAGAGAGGACAAGGCTCTTCCGATTCGACATCCGCCAATGTGCTAGGCTCGCAAACAACACATCACAAAATAGCCTAACACTAATAAATCAATACAAATAGGTGGCTCACTCATAGGTACTAAAGAAGAGTAAGCAAAATAAAACAACCCAAGAGAGCCACTGTGTTACGGAACACAACAGTTTAACACAAAGCAAAATACCTTTAACATTTAAGCCAATATATACAAATGCTACTGTTCTTTATATACAAAATGTTTAGCCTATGCCTACCTATGTTGTATTTGTAAGCACAACATTTACTTTACGTTAATACATAGGAATACTGTTTGTTTTACTTTCCAAGAAGAAAAGTTTCGCATTGGTTTAGCCTTAAGAGCATACCACAGGATAATAATACTTGGAATTGAGTGAACTGAACTGATTGTGTCTTTCATGAGGACGAGAGCAGCCACAGGTTTGGTTGCAATTAAGCTTTTCAACCGCATATACAATTACTAGCTCTAATCGTGTCTCCAAACGAGGGATTTCAATTCGAATATAGCCATAGGCTATGAGAATGTCAAAGTCAAACTAATTGAAAGATGGATTTCTATGTATTCAGCTTACTGGAAGATTGAGTATCTCACTTCAAACTAAATCCATTCATTCGATAAATATAAACTCATTAGAATTACAACTAAAATGTAGCTGCGGAACAGAAACTATGTTTCTAGTAGCCATTATTACAGAAATACCTATGATTTTGATATTGTCACGTTTCCTGAAATGGAAATAATTTTATAATTCCTCCTATGTACACTCCTTTACTCTGAATGTAACTGCTCGTATTGTTTTTCACCTGAAGCTCTAAATTAATATTTAATTATTTATCTCCCAATTTAAATATACATTGTTACTATGTACCAGAAAACATTTAGTACGCAAATGGAATATTTACACCTAAAAATCAATACTAAGTGTTCGAGTTTTGAAAATTGAATTATTAAAACATTTATCCGTTAATTATTCAAACCTATTCCGAAATCCAGTGCAACAACTCCGAGAAAGTTTGTTTCCAGGTTTCTGTGGGAAGGTCTTTGTAATTTAGAGAGAAATAATTCATGCAAATAATAAGGACGGACAGGAAATGCTGTAGCTTGAAATTCTAGAACCAGGAGCCAGAGCCAGTCGAGTGGAGTCAAGTAAAGCAAAACCAAGCCGAGCAATCGTACTACTTTGTCTGTCCGACTGACCCCACAAAACTTTAATTGAGTTGAATTTTGCAGTGTGTAGCTGCCTATTTGCCTATCTACATAGCAGGAGTGGTGAAAGTAATAATAGTCACAAGGCGGAACTTCTTAAAAAACTTATTTTGCATTTTAGCCTGGTGGAAGGGCGGAAAATTGCGTGGGTCATCAAGCAATCTGCTTACCATATCTCCATACTAGTATACTATATACTTACTGTATATGTATCCCTTATAATATATCACAAATTACTCTTAAGGATCTAAATCTGAATAGTTACGTGTAGCTATTCATATAAAAAGCTACTAGAATTTGATACCTGCCTCTTAAATTACTATCAATATGTAATCTGTTACTTTATGCGTAAGTACATATACTATAACCCAGTTATATGCATGTTCACATGCACTTTCAGATATGATCTTATAAATAAGTAGGTAGGTTTGTCGGTTGGTATGTCATGTATACTGTATACCCCAAATATTTACATAAGTGTGCAGAACGTAACATGAGGACTTACTTGAAACCTTTTAGCAATTGCTAAAAGGTTAAGGATTAAGATACAAAGTAAAGCTTATAAAATTAATTATAGGCTATTAATTCACTACTGCAATTATACCCTCATTAGACATCTTATTACTTATCGTTAGATATTTTGTTATATATTATACATAGTATTATATTTAGTTTAATGTTAAACTCCTTGCAGTGTTAAAGAAAAGAGTAACATGACTTATTACATTGGGTGCTTATTAATAATAATTTATTGCATTTGACCATTTCATTTCCATTGTCACGATTTTACTGCAGCGAGCTATAAAGAGTGAAAACGGAAGGAAGTTTTATTGTTGACGTTGACGTGACTGCCTGGAAATGGCTGGAACAGGCTGGGTTAAGACTGGGAGCTTACGTTATGTAGGTACTTACTAATATAGTGCATATATTTGTAGTTTGCACTGCAGGTCCATTTAAGAGTCAAAGACCTGAATATTATTTCTTTCTATTTCTATTTGTTATTGTGCGTTGTGTGTAAGTGTAAAAGGCACACTAAGCACAGGAGTGCGTTTCTGTTTCATGAATTAGGAATTTAATGAGTTAAGTGAGTCATAGACTGAGTTTAGTTGCTAATGATCTTTGACTGGATAGATTGTCAGTTGGAAGAGTGAATCAAACAATCACATATTGTAGATATATACTGGACTGTTGCACTGCAGGAGTACTTGTACATGTCAAGCCAAGCCACGACACGACACGTCAGCTATTTTAAGTAGCTATATTATGGCTATATGTAGTATGGTGGTAAGTATTTAGAAGAGATGTGAGTTATATTTGGGGGAAACGAAAGGCAGAATTTATTTCGTGTGGAAATCAGCACGGTTTTCTTACAGCTGCTATTACCATGTCATGCAGCGTTAGCCAGACAGATTATGCTAGACGGCCTGACCAAACGAAACCATTAGGAAGACTACAAAATAAATGAGACAAAAGTGCTAAGGAAACTCTGCCCTGCTCGGTCTGGTCGTGCTCCAGTCCATTTCATGATTGTGTTTCCTATGTATATTTATGAGCAAGATACAGGCTACAGCTAAATACATATACAAAGTAGATATGTAAAAGTATAAAACAAATCCTAAGTTTATATCATAATAATATTTACGACAGATTCAGGGATACGATACAGGGCTACTCTTAATTGCAACTTTTAAAATTGTTTTTAGCTCTCATATCTGTCATATTATAGTATGCTACTAATTTTTAAACCTTGTTTTTGGTTTATAAGAAAACTGTAGTTACATACTTTCGCTAAATATCTGTAGCTTGTACATAAAACTTGACAGTTCTTTTTGTATTAAATATGTGCTATACAAATTGACTGTGATTTCCCTTTCTTTAATATACGTGTATTAAATATATTTTCTGGGTTACGGAATTACGGAAAAAATATACAGGCATTTGATTTGTTGTAAAAGTCAAGACAGTTGTCAGTTAGATGCATATTTTACTTAATTGGTTGATATAAAATTATTTTTTGCAAGAATATGGAAAGACCTATCTATTTCTTGAAAGAGAATATTTTTGATTGTCCTATATTTTCTAGGAGAATCCGAATTCATTCAATTATTATAGAGTCGTCCTGTACATAGTGTATGACTGACGCGTATCCACCAAGACACGCTTTTGTGTTTTAATAACATCAAAATAAACAATAAATGTAGTATTAGGCAGAACTGCTGATTGCCGATGTCTCGTCCAGCTACGATGCATGTGGTGCGGTACTTGGGAATGTCTAATATATCCTTTATGCCTTTGTAGTGTTTGTATTCTTGTATTGTAGTATTTACTATGAGCAATCGACGACGATACAATTAACAAGGAATGGAATGGTCCTTTAACACGCAATCAACAAATCACCTTCTCGTATGGATATACTTACTTATGTACTAAACTACTACATATGCATATACAAGGTTTACCTACGCTACAAATATAAGAATAATGTTATTTGTATCTTCTATATGTAATAGTAACTATTTATGTATAATAGGCATTTCTTTACACATACTAAAGAACTTAAGTATATCCAGTCCAGTGTGAAAGATTGGTAGTAGTTACAAGTTACACTTTATACAAGTAGAATGGAGCCAAGAAAAATGGTCAGAAAAGGAAACCACACTTCTTACATACAAACAAAACAACAGTTACCTACTCACTTGCCTGCACTACACAAATAAATGTATATTCATGCCGACAAACAACAGTAACGGAATTGTTTAGGATTTCTAATACAAACAATGTAATTTCGTGTGACTATTGCTACGTATGTATATAAATAGGATCAACTAGGAGATATACCTATCACTAGTATAAATATAACATTTTTAATGGTTGTAGCTTTTGTAGATAGGAAGGAAGGCGCCGACAAGGTGTGCAATCTATAATCTGACTATCATCTATTCATGTGTTTGCTTTTGGTTAGCATATTATATTTATAGTTATAGTTCTCTACACTTTCCCCAATGTGATTTACTACTTTACTCAAGTGGTTCCTTATTGTCCGACTGTTAAAGTAACGAGTAAAGGACGGGGAGAAAGGAGGAATGCCATTACATCATTTTCCTAACAAGAATAAATAATTTATTGCATTGGCTCAGTGTAATTTTTGAATACGAAATAAAGGTTACTCTCTTTTCTGGTGTCTACCGTATTAGAGGGAGGAGTTTATTGAGTTTAAATTTGAAAAGGAGCCCAAACCCAAACTAAGGCAAGGAAAGGCAAATTGAAGGGATACGGATAGATCTAGGGAAAGTCGAGTCTTACGTTAGGTACTTATATAACTTACAGGAAGGAGCTACCAGGCCAGACCAGAATACTATACCAGACCACATAATATTATGTACGTACAGATAGTATGTATGTGGAGAAAACTAGAGCTATGCAATGCCCGTACTTTGCCATAGGAGACCAGACCACGTCAGTCCCGCATTTCTGATATAATTGAATTGAATAGCTAAGCTGGTGAAAGTCTAACCTAATAGAAGCCTCTTGATTCAATATTCTCACAATTTTCTTATATCTCTCACTTGATATGTCTACTTTCTTACGCTTTGTGTCTGTCTGTCTGCTTTTGGTATGGTGTGATGTGGTTTGGTGTGCCATACTCCGGAAGGAATCTTGAACTGTACTAGTACTACTTTCTTATGTATGTAGGCTATCTACTTACGTTAGAATACAAGAAGCAGCTAAGCCAATGCCAAAACCAAACCAAGTAGTGGCATGATGTGATGTGATGTGTTATGCATATTGCATGATATGTCTTTCTCTTTAGAATAGAAAATTTAGTTCTAGGTACTTCTACAAAGAAGCCTTTGCTCCTAAGGTACCTAAATGTGAAGTACCTACCTAAACCTCTACCCACTAACTTACTTACTCATATAATTCTACTTTGTGTAATGTACATACAATATGTATGTATATTTATATGTAATGTCTACTTTTTCGTATGTATGTAGTAAATACCCACATATCTATATAAACATAATACAGATATGTTGGAAGATATTTGTGACCTAACTGTGAGTGTGACTCTGACTTAGTTTTTGAATTGCTTTAAGTTTAAGGGAAAATAGGTTCAGTTGTGATGTGAATTCAGTGCAACGGCGAATTGCATCGCGTGCACGACATCATTCAGTTTTTCCGACTGAGGCTCCTCCAATCCTACATTATTTTCTCGGGTTGTGTACTCATACAATAGTAAATCCTAAAGAGAAAATATATTATGCACCTACTTACTATAGTACTAGCCTTAGTATTGTTTAATGTAAGAAAAAGCATATTATGGAAATATATACAATATAAAGGTTAGAATGCAATGGGAAGAAATATTGTTCAAGAATATGTGAATGCAGATGCTATGTGCAGGAATAGTAATACGTGTATGATTTCCCATAGTCAATTTGCTATAGATATGCCACTTTAGACTTTAGTTACTTAAGTTAGTTTAGGGCCAAGAAGTGTGCATATGTATGTATATGTGGCAAATGTCGAATTCTAGAGTAGGTATGGTATCCTATATGTTAGTGAGTGAGTGGAATGTGGAATAAATGTGAGGATCCATGAGGTTGCCACTTAATCATGGATTCAACTCAACAGAGACGAGCCAATCCATTCATTCAATTCGAGCCGACGTACATAAATATATAGGATTATTCCTATGGTCTACTCTACTGTTGTACTTTCACTCTAGTACATAGTACGGAAGAGTAGTTTGCCTATATACCTACTTAGACTTACAGTTTATTATTAGTTGGTTTGGTTTTGGTTAGGAATAGAAATGAAGGGAAAATGAAACCACGCAATGAGCTCCTTATTCAAGAACTAACAATAACTAAGCCAGACCAGACCAGTCAGACTCAAGTGAAAATAATGAAAGTCAAACCAATCCAAAGCAAAGCAATGAATGTGTAGCACAGGCAAAAATAACATTTATTATTTCCTTTGGCGGAAACAGCTCTTCTCGTCAAGGAAGGAAAACTTCATAAGTTAATTTTTCTTATTTTCCAAATTCGTAGGCCAGATCCTTTCATTTCGTGTTCCATATGAAACACATTTCTTATATATATTACATATACATAAATAAAACCTCTGTGTAATCGAGCGAGAACTGACAGTTGTACTACACCCAATCTCTTCGATAGCCGTTTAACACTTTTCTAAGTCGTACT
>JAQFYC010003496.1:0-20558 GCA_034694165.1 Tomocerus mixtus
GTACTTTGTACACGCATACAAGAGTCCTGTGTCTTGTAACAAGACACAGGTTTAATTCAAGTGCATTTATAAATGCAGTTAGTGATAGATTTGTTTACTAGTTTAGTATACCTGACGTACCTACTACACGCATACAACACACAGGTTTAGTGCAAGTGTGTTTATAAAGATGCATCTTGGCGTGATACATGAATAGATGCATTGTGATAAATAATTATATTATCATTATTATTAGGCAATGAGTTGGTGCTACACTATACGCCTTTGCATATTACTACCAATTTTCTGCCATTTCTGCTTTGTTCCGCCATTGTCCACCCCTACCTTCTGCATATATTCTCCAAATTTGGTTAATTTGGCAGATCCGCCAAATCCTGTCTAGTTTTCCGCCAGTTATTACGCACCCAAAGAATTGGCTGCTCCTTTTTGCTCCATTTTAACATTATTTTAGATAGGTCAATGGGAATACTTTTTGCAAAAAATATAAAACACGGCCGCTATGTGAGATGTATTAATTGTGACTGTGATGTATTGTATAATGTGAACGCTTCAGAATTGAAACATTAAATGACTAAACTTTTCGAAAAAAAAGTATAATGAAATAATAAATGATTATGTATTCTGTCACCCATTTTGTCTTCGAAAACTCGTCAAGTATTTTCCGTGGCCTTAAAACATTCAGCAAACACATTATCTAAAGTTTAATCGGTTTACATAAATATCACCAACATCATATGGATATGGATATTATAGTATTACATAATGATCATTATTTGTATCTCCACTGTGATTAATCTATTATTGACAAATTAGTGATAAGTAAAATGGCAAAGCTAGATTCTGTGCATTAATAGATAATATTGATTAATTGTTTACTGACATTTATAAATCTGCATGCTTGAAATTGATAAATATAATAATTATTTCGATGCTAAATCAGGAACAAGCAACATGATTTGAGACAACCAATTTAATTACTATTACACAACATAAGATAACAATAAACGGTTATAAATATCCATGAACCATGTAATTTTAGTTTAGATGTTAAGAGAAGTTGGTTTAACTTAATTCTCATCCTTTTTGCAATTAGTTCAAATTTAAAAAACTAAATAAATAATTGTAAAATGTTGTTGCGTTTTTTAATTGCGTTGTTTGCCATACATATGCTATACATTTCATCACCAGTTAGTACATCTTCCCAAAAATCTGCAAAATACACCCGTAAGCATACAAAAAAATTATTATTAATGTTACACAAATTTAATATTTTGCAGTCGACTTATACACTTTTGAAATGCTGATTATTAGAAGAAACAACTGTTTTATTGATTTTCAGCTTTTCAAAATTATAATTATGGAGAAGTTCTCGGGCTCTCCCTGATGTTTTACGAGGCTCAAAGATCCGGGAGGCTTCCAGCTAACAACCGCATTCCTTGGAGAGGCGATGCAATGTTAACTGACAGGGGAAATGACGGAGAAGATTTATCCGGTGGATATTTTGATGCTGGTGACCATGTTAAATTTGGATTTCCAATGGCAGCCACAGCTACACTTCTTGGTTGGGGTATCATTGACTTCGAGGACGCGTATGCAGCATCTGGACAACTTAACGCGGCTAGGGAAGCCATTCGTTGGTTCACCAATTATTTCATTAATGTAAATACCTTTAACAGTTTCATTTTTCATCGAAGGGCAACTGAATCTGAGGACATAATATTGCAGATTTTAGAATTGAGAGTATTTCTGCGCCACATTCAACTTTTTTACCTAGCTAACGAGTGCCAGCCAACCTTGAATCGTGTATGATAACAGGAAATTACTTTAAAAAATTCAGGCTTTATTTCTCTGGGCAAGAAAGTCATAATAAAATAACGCCTTTTTAATCTAAAACTAAATACGTATTAGATGCATCAGCAGTTAAAACATAAATGTCAATATATTTTTAATTTTTTCATTCATTTACGTATTAGATATTTTTAGACATAGTATTATGTAAGTTGCAAAATATTATAATGGAGTAAATATAGTGCCTAAATAGACCTAGAAATAACAACAATTAGGATTTAAATGTTATCTAATGTGCAACAGCTTTCTTGTAATGTATTTACCTATGTAGGAAGGCATGTTATGTAAGATTTTATTTATTATCTCAATGGATTCTAATCAACATGTCATTTCTCTTGATGGATTGGCTGGAACTGTTAGATTTTAATGTAGTAAATAAAATATAAATACAATATAAGTGAGTATGTTTTAACTGCGATTATGTGAATATATATATTCTTTCCAGGCTCACCCAACTGCAAATGAGCTGTACGTTCAAGTGGGTGATGGAAATTTAGACCACGCGTTCTGGGGACGCCCAGAGGAGTGGGTTGGCCCAAGACCGGCTTTCAAAATCACTGCACAGAAGCCAGGGTCAGATGTCGCATCTGAGACAGCAGCCGCGTTGGCAGCAGCATCAATGGTCTTCAGAAATAATGATCCCGTCCTAGCCGAGAGAGCCTTAACCCATGCTACTCAGCTTTACAACTTTGCAAATACTTACCGGGCAAGATACAATGACTCTCTTCCTGAAATTGGAGATTTCTACGGGTAAGTTCACCTCAGATTATAATAGCCAAAAAAATTCTTTGTGTAGTTTTTTAAACATTTCTAACTTTTAAATAAGATCTTGGGCGTACGGTGATGAACTAGCGTGGGGTGCTGCGTGGATGTACTGGGCTACAGATGATGTGAAATACTTGAATGACTTCAGAAGCCATTGGCAAGAATTCTATTTGACATGGAGACCTTATTCTTTTGGCTGGGATGATAAACTTGCAGGGGTTCAAGTCCTGATAGCAAAACTTACTGGCGAACCTGAATATGTAGCAGCAGCTACCGCATTTTGCGATTTCATTGTCGACGAGGCACCAAAAACACCATTAGGAATGGTCTTCCTTAGCGAATGGGGCTCATTGCGTGCAGTAGGAAATGTTGCCTTTGTTTGCCTTGCCGTAAGTATACTACTTTACAAAACAAATCTCTTATTTTGCTGATATACTAGTTATAATTAATTTGTTATCTCTAACAGGCAGCTAAATCGGGGATCAATCCTACAAAATATAACAACTTTGCCCAATCTCAAATTAATTACGCGCTAGGTGATACCGGTCGTAGTTTCGTATGCGGATACGGAAACAATCCTCCAGTAAAACCACATCACCGAGGAAGGTACATAGTATATAGGATCATATTATTAATCTCTAAAGTAAAAAAATTGTCGCCAGTTTTTGCTGTTGCATTTTGCAGCACACCAATTAAATAGAAGGCAATTTATGTACGTGTCACTGCAATATAATTTTTACTGAATAGCTTCTTTCGTCTGCACACTACATATCTATGTTTTTATCGTATGCTTAAAGTAAAGATTGCGACTGAAAACAAATAATATGTCATTTACTTAAAGAACTTTTTATGTGTTGCAGTTCTTGTCCCGATCGACCACTGCCATGTAACGCTGAAACTGGGGCAAATAACCCAGGACCAAACTATCAAGTTCTTTATGGAGCTCTAGTTGGGGGCCCAGATGCTAATGATCAATACACTGATGACAGATTAGATTATGTCCACAATGAAGTTGCTTGTGATTACAATGCTGGCTTCCAATCCGCCCTCGCTGGAGTCTTGAGTGCCCAGATGAAGGGACTTCTGTAATTTATGTATTTAATTTATAAGCTGACTTTATTATGCCTGAGATTTTAAAGTGTATCAGATGTAGCGGATGGAATGAAATTGTCTATTTTAAAATTATAAAAAAGAAAACAACAGTTCAATAAAGAGTAAACTATTATAAAAATGTGTGCAAGCACTATCTAAAATTAAAAGCATTTTCCATAGTAAATGTAAATATGGAAATTGCACATCATTAGCCAAAATATTATGCTACTAAATGGAGCATTTTGCTGCTTTTGCTACATCCGCAACAAAATATTGCCACAGAAAAAGAAACTATTCAGGAAGTGAGTTCATTTTGCAATTAATGCTCATGGAATGGCAAGAGAATAATTTTCATTTCTTTATTTCTTTATTTTTGGAATTGCTTGTATAATGTATACAGATATAATACGGAAGTAATAATCCAATCGGTTTCATCAAAATAGTGTCCTTGATTTTTAATTCCGTTTTAGAATCCAACAGGCGTAATGGCTTTTGGTGATGTGCATCCTTTAGCAACGTAATTTGGGGATGCAATGTAGGCAGCAATTTCTGGAACTGCTTCAAACCTTTTTTTGTATTCCTCAAGGTTGGGGTAGGGTTTCAGATAGTCAGCCTCATATGCAGTGTAGAAAAATAGAAGTTCGTACAAAATAAAGTCCACGTATGTCAACTAAAAATAAATATTTGTCAAACCAACAATTAGGCTTAAGTATGAAAACTTGTAAGCCGGTAATTGGAGAAACTCTTTACCTGATCACCAAGAAGAAACTTTTTGTTTCCCAAGAATTTTGAAAGCATTTCATACTTTGCTGGTGCTTGGGTCTGCAACATTTGTTTCTCCAAATCCTAAACATTAATAGTTATATTTTAGTTACACTAATACTATGTGTATGCACAAATAAAGTTGATAGGCAATTATGTAGTCCTTTAGGTTAGATATTAAATACAGGGATTTTAATTAGTACAATTACATTACACGTAAAACAAGCGTTGCTGCTCGCAAGTTCGTTTATACGTAAACAATACAATAAAATTACATACCGAATTTATGTAACAGACTCTGGAGAGGAGAGGCCAAACGTCCCACAAGACATTTTCCAGCATATCCATTTGCCGGACAGAAACTGGATCAGATGGAATTAAATTCTTTGCCTGTCCCCTTTCCCTGGCCAAATATCTCAAAATTGCTTTTGTTTCTGTCAGACGGACATCCCCGTCAATCCAGTATGGGACCTGGTACAATATTTCATTTTTGTGAATCCCTATGCATGTGTACATTAAAATATCCAGCTTATGAGCTCCCGATATTCCCACTATAATATTAATATTGCTAAATAATAATTATGCTAAATAAATATATATGTTAAATAACTTTACATTAGGGAATTCCAATCCAAGGCTGAATTTGTCAGCAAACCAATCTGCTCGGTTCTCCCAATCCGAATACTGCTTGTCTTCATAGTCAACTCCGATGTAAGCCAGCATGAATCGAATTGGCTGGGCATACTGCAATACATTATTCGTAAATAGATGATTTCCTCAATCCCTCACTTTGCTACCTCTCCTGTGTTACAATAGAGAATAAATACACGGGACAGGTAGCAAAGTGAGGGATTGAGGAAATCATCTATTATTATATTCGAACCTATTTATTTAGTAGATAAATAATTAATAAGTGGACAGCTTTATAAAATACAATATTCCTCAAATGTCAAAGTAGTGTACTTACAGCCCGAATATTCCAGTAACCCAAAGTTGGCTTTGACATCGTTTTGGAGAAGGGATAGAAAATCGCGTACCGGCAAGCAAAGAGCAGGAAACTGACTGACAACGAGAGGGAGAAGATGTGGCAAAAACTACTACATTGTCTGAGTCTGAACTGAACTTGCAAGCAACTGCAAGGTTAAATCGATTTCGTTTGCGCTTTGTAGACACAACGAGTGAAGATGACAATATGGACAGTATTATAAATAGTTTGTCCTTGAATATTCGGAGATTCGGACGGACGCTTATTAGAACTTGGAGTACATACACTCCACAAATACCATGATGCGTTGGGTCTTTATAGAATATAGACTACACTACACATAGTATAATAATAATACTACTATGTAGCATCATGCACAATGCACTTCACAAACTACAACATAATTTACAATCAAGCCAGTGGATACCTGTTATAATTCAACGGTATGAATTGAGCAAAAAGTTCTACATATAATGTGCTACAACGACAACAGAACAACTATACGGCAATTGCACCGATCCGCAGATAGATGACGCTGCTAAAAATACACACTCGGCATAGGACTACCCATTAGTTGACTTGTTTGTTTTTTGCTTCAATTCGGCCGAATTCTCCCAATAGCTCGCTGCTTCCAGTAGTCTCACTCCTATCTATATTCCTTGTTTACAATACATTTGGGTTATTGGTATGTAGTATGTACCTAAATAAGCATTTATTATATTTACTATACCTATGTAATGCATGATAGCTTAATCTATGTTTAATGCGAATATTCCCTTTTGTCCAGACCAGACACTTAACGTAAATTGGTTTTTAGTAGAATCCACATTAATGTTCACATCAAATTATTAGTAGACAGACTCAATGATAGAGTATATTATATTATTGCCAAACATAAAGTACTATGCAACTACATTGTGGCTTCGCTATAGTTTGGTACATTTGGCCATAGATTGTAATATAATGTAGTGTTTTATTTGCTCACTTACTGAAATCCATTTTTCAATGATTGATAATTTCTTTATTCCTTATTTCGCTATATCGGTTCAAAAGACTCAGTTGTTATTACTTAAATAAATAGCATCAAATAAATGAAAATCTACATACAGAAGCATAGAAAGTCTGCCTGAGAAGATTTTTAAGCCTCCATACGAAAATATTAAGATCCCCAGCTGCATTTTGGAATAGATTAAACAATGAAATAAATGTATTAGCACTCAATTTAATGTTTCAACTATGTTATTCTATTGTCGCCAGTAGGTAACAAAAACCGTTAAACTATAGTAAACCACCTTTTTGCATTGATTTCAAAATGAACTGAATTTTAACCGCATTAAAGTATTGTCTGAACTTTATAACACTTTACAAATAAGTAATTGTATAAGTATAAATGTAATTAATGAGCCTTCAATTAGGGAATCCCTTAATTACACCAATAGTAATGCATTATAGATATTTTGTTACATCATCCTTGCAAGAATACAATGAACAATATTAAATTGCACTATCCGATTGTAACTACTTGTGTTCTCCCCTTCTCCATTTACAATAAATAAAGATTGTAATTAAATGTAACATAATATTTGATAACGAATAATATAATGTAGTAATGCGCATTATTTAAATGAATTTTGCTAATATCCGAATGAGACGCAGTAAGTTAAGGCCACCAAATATGCAAATCAGTTGGTCATATACTATTTCTAGAGCGAAACCATAAATCATGTATGCTTGCAAGAAAATGTAGAATTTATTGTAAGTTGAAGAAGTTGAATTAAAAGATAATTAAATATACATACTGCTATGTACACTATCTAAATCTAGTACAGAGGAATATAACAAGATATCCAATATTATTTTTCGTTCAGATATTATAGTTGTCGCCATTTTAACAATAACAGGTTATTTATTGAAATGATCTTCACCATCTTCCTCCGCGACCCCGTCCTCCTCCACGATACCAACCTCCTCCATGACCCCAACCTCCTCCATGACCCCATCCTCCTCCATGATTTCCCCAACCTCCTCCATGACCCCATCCTCCTCCATGATTGCCCCAACCTCCTCCATGACCCCATCCTCCTCCGTGGCCCCATCCTCCTCCATGATTGCCCCATCCTCCTCCATGACCCCATCCACCTATGAAAATATTACATTTAAATTGCTTATGTCGTTCAATATTTCATTTGAAAAAGGTAAAATTCCTTACCACCAAATCTTCGTCCCTCTCGATTGCCTTCCGTGAGGGTATTAATTTCAGGATTGGCAGCTTGCTCATCAGTTTCCCTTGGTGTGGCGTACACGCAAGCTACAGCGATGAGAAGAACAGCGCAAACCTAAAGTTACCCACATGTAATAGTTAAATTCCGAAAACTCACATATAAAGTTATACAACAATATGTAAGTGATAGTTTCAGTTTTAAAAGTAAAATTGTAAAAAGTAAAATTGTCAAAGTAAATATTGTGATAAAATTACCAAAAGTTTTGCCATCGTGTAGTAATTATCAGCAAGCTGATGGAACTAATACTTTTACTATATATTGGTTATGAATGAATGACCAAATAAGGTTAACTATATTGCATTTGTATTTTTGCAAACGTATTTATACCCAACAATTACGTATCTCTGTCATTACACGTGTTCCTTAATACTCATTAACATACATCTTAAGTATTTATTATCAATTGGACTATTGATAACTGCGGTAATTGACTTGGAATTTCATTTTGTTTCTTAATTACAAGATTACAAGTAATAAGTATTCCAGTCATTATTAAAATCAAGATTTAAACCAAACTGAATGCTTACTTGTATTACTAGGATTTATTTCCTAGAATTATTACATCCTTACAGGTATAATATGTACAATGATATAATTTCCCAAACACATATTTCATTCACTAAATAGATGGTACCATAATTAGCAACCAATGCCTAATTCGTCTTTATCAAGCCATAAACAGTTACGTACCTACGTTATAGAAATATCCGGGTTGCCTTTGCCTTTTAATTCATATCAACTTTACCAACACTAGAACAACAATATTTCTGATTGATATATTTAATAATAAATGCATTATTATTATTATTATTAAGTAAACTTGAACTATCGTCAGCTTATGTTTTATTTAAGTTAAAGGGAATTTGTTTTTACAGTAAACTGCAATCTAATCTCCTTTGTCATTAATACTAAATACCTTCTTAATTTATAGTAATTTAGCTTTAGTGAGACCGAAAAACTATTTCGATGCTTAATACAATACAATAGTGCAGTAACCGAACTACAGCTACAGATTTAATAGAAGTATCATCGATGATCGATGAATGTGCAGTGCATTAAGATTATGCTCAATTTAGGATTTTTAATATCAAGGTACTTTATCGGCAAACTGTAACAGGACTTTTCATGCCTTATGGTTATCAAACCAATATATTCAGGTAAACGCTGTAAATAGAAGATGAGTTGGTGAAATATGCATTTGTGTATTTAAATTTCACAGCTATAGTTACAACCTTGCAATTAGCAAGCTAAAGTGGTATAAGAAAAGTATCATAATTATAGCGTTTCGTTATATTGTATTACGATTACGACTACTAGAAATCCTGTGTCTTTACTGCCATACATTGGAAACTACGACAAAAACAAAGCTATTTGATGTTGCGTTAATTGTATTTGCAAATTGTTGTTGTTTATAATTTCGTATCACCTCACCTGCACATTTGTGATATTTGATAGCTATTGTTCATGATAACCATATTATATGTCATGAATTGAATGCTTTGGCAAAGATATTATGTATGTGCTAATGTACTATGCATGTATAAGTAAATAAAAATTGTTTTCCTCGATTGATATATACATGGATTTATATATAGTAATGTAATACTGACCCTGCAGCGTAACATGAGCCAGCGTATAGAAATTATAAAAGAGTGACAGTTAACCACAGACAGACTAACAACTTGTATTTGATTCAATTAGGTACATTGAATCTATTCACATTATATAACATGAGCTACATTTTAAACAACAAATACTTGTATGCTACTTTATCGCCTCAATCGCTCTCATGGTTTCGAAATTCCCATTTTCCAATGGTACGGTCTTTCATTTAGAATAATGCCTTCACTCTGAAGGAATTTATAGATAGCAATTTATATTGCTCTGCACCCGAACTGTAAAAATTGAGAATTGTATTATTGTCGTATGGCAGTGTATTTGTGTATTTATTTCTAGTTCAATTTAAAATTATTTAAATTTTATGAGCTATCGGTTTTAATTTCTTTTAGTGCTAACATGACATATGTCAAATTTTTAGATTTATTTATACATGCGGTAGATAATAAAAATAGTGATAATAAACAGTATTCATATTTTGTATTGAATAGTGAACCTTTTAGCACAATGTTTCCATAACCTTGGCTTTCGTTGCAAATCAAATCAGTTATAGTTTGGATACACGAGAAGCTTTGCTAATGTTAAAGTGAAAAATTAAACGTCAATTGGCACAATGATTTCGGTAACACATATTTTAATAGTGGGTGCAATTTTAGCTTTTTACTACTATTTTTATAAAAGGGACAAAAGAATGGATAGATATCCCCCGGGTTAGTAATTTAATTGACTACCATTCATAATTTTTATATTTTAAGAGTTTGCCTTATTAGCAACTTTTCTGAATTGAATCCTAAATATTGTTAATACATGTTCTTATTTTATTTCATGATGCTTCATTTACTATTTAGGACCAATGGGGCTACCGCTACTAGGACATGTCCTCCAAATGGGATCATGTCCACACGAGGCGTTTACAAAATGGTCAAATAAATATGGAAAGATTTTGTCAATCAGATTTGCTATGGATAAGTAAGTCTATATGGCCCATTAAAGATTATGTTATGGTTAGACGTATGCAGTACTATTCTTAATGTTATACTGTACTCTGGAATATTAACTTAAAAACTACTTTTGGATTAGTTTTTTTAAAGTATGAGGAACTCAATTTATTTTCCATATACAGTGGAAACCGGATATAAAGGATCCGGGTGGCAGGTATAAGGGACAACTTTTTAGGACCCTGCTATGTCTACATGCAAAAAGGCCTAGCTGAACAATGTTAAAGCGAATATAAAGGGAAGCCCCCTTATATTCGCGACTAGAAATTTGACTATTTTTTGGCATAAAGTTCAGTATAATAGGGATTTTCTGACTAATTACACCAACTTTTTAACAATTTTTATTTTCCCTTGTGAATTAGTGCACACTTCAAAATTTCTACTTTTGTCTCAGTACTCATTATCATGACACATAATATATAACGTATAACATTTTCCACCTTACACGCATTTCATTTAATACACATTGTAGGTAGGAACTAATGTTTATGATAAATAAATTAACACATTACCAATCTGCTTGTATTTATCATCTCAGTCAAAATGTTTATATCAGATTTACTTCTCACTATACTATATTGGAAACCCCATATAAGATTTTTCATGTTCAGCAAATTACCTTATATACGGTTTCCACTGTATTCCTTTTAAATAGGGCTGTAGTTATTCATGACGTCAAAACGCTTAGAGATATGTTCTATGAACCAGTATTCAGCGGAAGACCACAACATGAACTATTTCTTGCTATTGCAGGAAATTACGGTACTCAACCTTTAATATTAAGCAAGAGAAAATTTTGTGACATGTAATTGGAAAAATGAAGAAATGTTTCAATTCAAATACAGGAGTTTTAAATTCGGAAGGACGGGCTTGGGAAGAACAGCGTCGTTTCACACTTCGTCATTTAAGAGACTTCGGGTTTGGGAAAAATGCTATGGAGCTATTAATTAACGAAGAAGTGCGAGAAATGATCGATTGGATGAAAAAAGAAGAAGGTCAACCAATTAGTGTGGAAAAGAAGTCTAGGTTGGCTGTTCTAAACTCATTGTGGACAATTATTAGTGGAAAAAGATTCGATCAGAATGACACAACGTTAAATGACTTATTACATAATGCTAACGCGTAAGATAACTAGTTATAACTATTTCTAGTAATTGAATTAGACTACTTATTAGTATAATTACTACTATATGACAATTAAACCTGTCAATAAGAGCGAATTATATTGTTCCAGAACTTTCAATGACATGTCCCGGAATGGACTTGCTCTCTTTGCTCCTAAATTGGCCAAATACATCCCAGAGATTTCAGGGTACAATCGAATTCAATGTGCATTCAACGACCTAGTATCCTTTGTAGAAGGCCAGATTAAAATTCATACCGAAGCAAATCATGGAGATGAGTCAATTAAGTAAATATCAGTACTTACTTACCTAAACTAAAATCCATAATAACAACGTTTACCATTATCCTAGTATTTATTTAACCTGTTGTATTGGATTATCTTTTATACTTAATTCACAGCGATTTCTTGCAGTGCTACACGAATGAAATAAACAAAACTACGGATCCCAGCTCCACATTTTTTAAGGAAGATGGAGGTGATTAAATTTATTAGTTTACATATTTTTTATGTTTATATATTTTATATTTTTTAAAAAGAATCATATAATATCATATTTTAATAAATTATTTTTCAGTGAATAATATGAAGTCTGTAGTTCAAGATTTATTTAATGCGGGAGCAGAGACAACGTCGCATACTCTTACTTGGGCTATCCTGTACCTACTAAGAGAGCAAGAAGTACAGCAGAAATTTCATAAAGAAATCGACGAAGTTGTCGGACATGCTAGATCTTCATCTTTAAGCGACAGGCCAAAGTAATAAAGTATTTAAAATGCTCGTAATTTCTAGTCAATTATTCCTGCCTCGAAAAATCAATGTAACATAATATACGTGTTAGCAGATAAGCTTTGGCGATATTCAAATAGATTTATTGTATCCTGTGACAGTTTTATGGAAAATATTTTCTTTTTTGTGACAGTTTTAGATTAGTTTTCCAGGAACGATATAATATTAATTTAGGTACCTACAAATATTTTGTTTATTTTCATTCAGCATGCCGTACACGGAAGCCTTGATTATGGAAGTGCTCCGATACTCCTCCCTTACGCCTTTGGGAGTATTCCACAGAGCCCTCACTGATTACGAATTCAATGGATTCTTCATCCCTAAAGGAACGTGGCTTATTCCAAATCTCTTTTCAATTCATCACGACAAGGAAATCTGGGGAGACCCTGAAAATTTCCGTCCAGAAAGATTTCTGAAAAATGGGAAGCTGGGTAGCAAACCGGATGCTTTCCTTCCCTTTCTTGCTGGAAAACGGGCGTGTCTGGGAGAAACACTGGCTAGGGATTCACTTTTCTTATTTTTGACGGGAATATTTCAAAGATTCCAAATTTTACAGGATCCTACAAATCCAAATCCAACAAAAGAACCCGTCGTGGGATTTCTTTTAAAAGCAAAACCATTTAATTTTATAGTGAAAGATAGGATTGCTTTCTAAATTAGTACTCTGTTCTACATAAAAATATGTATTCCATTTAAGTACGTTATCGGGAAAATAAAAGCTGTAGTTTTGCTTTTAACGAGTAGAATGTCACTGTATGGTTTGCAAAAAATATCTGCAAATGTTTTGTTTATGCAAGTTTATATCTGTAAAAATTGATCAATCACTTTCACAGACACCGCTGCTGTAAAGAAGTTTCCATATAATTCCCAATTGTATTGTCATTGCCAAGTATGAAGTGAAAATTTATTAAAATTACTATTTTATTAACTTTATTTTGGAAAGTAAAAATCAATGCGCATATTAAAGCATTGTTAGTATTAATTGTATTACTAATTTGTAAATAACATTTGCGTAACCAATCATACAAATTTCTTATTTTTGAAACTATGTTGCTGTATAATGATGCCTGCTATTATTCATTTATGAATCTTTCTTAATTCATTCGTTTATTTTCAGTGTTCAACTGAGAATGATGTATGGAAAACTATTCTATTACTATAATTATAGGTTCTGATAGCACAGCTCGTATTAAGGCAACATATAAGAAGGTACTTAAATACATACTTATTTTGGTACAAATACAATTACAGCTGCAAAACGATATTAGGTATTGGATACTTTGTATATACAGAAGTCACCTATTAACGATTGAGTATATTTTAGTGCTTGTACTAATTGAATATGTACCTTTCAATCGAATTATTATTTCAAAGGTAATTTATGGAAAAGCGATAATGCAATCTACGATGTAATCTATGGTCGTTTTAAAGAATGTAACCGTGGTTGACGGCGTGATGAAATAAAATCCAGCAACTCTCACCTTTAGGGTTGGGAATGATTTCAAAATTCTACGGAGAGCTTTGTGTTTGGTCTGCTGCCACGAGTCAGTGAAACTTATTGTCAAATCGTACATTTCTGCTGCTAGTGAAAGTACGCCAAATCCAGAGGTAATTGTGTTAAATACTCCAATTGGGAATGTTAATATTCCAGGGAACTCGTCAATGAATAGATGGTTCATGCTCCTTATCATAATGTAAAAGCAAGGGATGAGTCCCGTCATTGTGTGAATTTTCATCGTCGGAATAGCTAAAGGTGCCATGGCATTATTGAAGCAACAGCATAAGACCGCAAGACTTCGGAATATTTTTGTAGCAGTTACAGGATGTCTCATAGTCTCCTTTGTATAGTCTGTGTCACTGTATCGGCTGAAAAAAAGAAAGTTTCAATATTTTAAATTGAAAATGTTTTCGGTTATACACTTCGGTTGATACTTATTGATACCTAATAGCTAATATGTAAAAACTAATAACTATTTTATGATACAATAAATAAATAGTAGCCATACTGTATTTCCCTTAGCCAAAAACCGACTGTATTAGTGTGGGCCGCTGCTATCCACGAAGTAAGAACGTAACTTGTTATAACGTTTCCTGCCATATTGAATTCCTGAAGAGCCCCTGGGATTCGGTAGTACACAGGTTGATTTGCCTGGTAAATGTACGAAAACAAATACCATGGTTGGTAGGGCATGATACAGAAGAAAGTTACAGACGCGAGTATTTGGCTTAAATTGGACGGAATTGAAAAATTCATCAGCACTCGTCCACCCTCCGCGTAATTCTCGTCCGTCATTTCGATAACATATTTATCTAGAAAAACGAAATTAGTCTTTACCTTGAATACCTGTACTTTTCAACGCCAACTTCAACTCAATATTGTATATTTTGAGTTATTTTACTACGTCGTTGGAGGGAATTGGGCAGTTTTGTGGACTGAATGATTTAAAATGCGAAAAACACGACGGGACCTTGCATATTTTTATAAAGCCAAAAATCGGCGGATTGGTTTTCAATATAAATAGCCCTTTGGTATTATGTAGAACATCACAAATCTTATTTTTTAAGGAGCTTGTCTTTTTTATGCGTTTGTTCACTCTGTCTGTTCTTTACCCGGTTGCGCAATAACTCTAGCTCAATCAAAAATATTTTTACTTAAATTTTTCTGCATGACCAGGGTGTCGAGCGTGCCGGAAATGCCCGATGCCGGAAATTGCCGGAAATGCCGGATATGCCCGACAAAATTCTTGTCCGGCATGCCGGAAATGCCGGAAATTCTAACTGCAATATGTACTTACTGTAGGCAGTCATATAACTCCAGTTTTTACTGAAATTGTTATATCAGCTAGCGTAACTATTACATATTTTTCATTAGTACGCTATAATATATCAGTTAGCTGTAATTGTAATTTTTGTTGAATACTAAACCATTATATAAGGTGTAGCACCAGATATGAAAAACAAACTACTAACGCTACGAATTTTACAACTACATTCGACATTATTTTACTGGTTTAAATGAAATAATACATTTGTGTGAGTAATGTTAATTGTAATACCTAGGTTTAATTATGTAGAAACACCTTTATGTATGTATGATGCTGATATCTCCATATTTAGTGTCAATTTAATTAGTATACCTAAGTAGTAGTATTCTTTCAGTACTACAGTCTTAACTTAACCTCTGTGAAAACCTAGGAGGGCATAATTACCAGTCGACAGAATGCATAAAGCTTAATATAGTTAAGTTGTATTTTATCATTTACTTAATTAAATTCCTCTGATGCTTTATATAAATCTGTTATTCATACTATACTTAGTACACTAGTGCATCTAAATTCCCAGCATAAGAAAGTTACTATATTTCCGGCATTTCCGGCAATTTCCGGCATCCGGCACCGAAAATCTATTTCCGGCATGCCGGTTTTACACCCTGTGCATGACCTAGAAGAGCTCCATGAAAGAGCCCATTGAAAGGTGAGGTCAATTGGCCACATTCTCAACAAGTAAGCAAAATTTACGCCCACAAAACGTTTACGTATTGATCACCATGATAAACACGTTACAAATTTTAAAATTTGATACAAAGCTCCTTTTATAAGTTCTTTTTCTACCATGTTAACCACGGTTTATTACCTACAAGACTGGTGTTTTTACGTAATATCTACTAAGTAGACCAGTAAACTTCTAAATCATCACTCTAAATAATTAAATCTCATTATTGGTGATCTTATTATTTTTTCAACAAAGATTGAATATCCAGTACATAATGAAGCTTAGTAGTAAATGCATTACATGTTAAATAGTAAGCCTTATAAAACAGTTTAGGTTTTAGATTTTGCAACGCCTGTCTAACGGTACTTTTGATTTGGGTAATTTTCAATCAAAAGGCAAACAATTCTAAATGCCATAAGAAATGGCTAAATGCTTCTAAACTCAAGTCTTCATTGGGAATGTATATATAGTTTGTTACATAATATGATTTGCAGTGGGTTATATAAAAATATAACTTACCAACGAGATTTTTATTGGTATAGAGCATGGTATTGACATATTGGCGCATTTGATCTTTATGCAGATACAGGTTGACATTGAAGTACACAGCACAAACGTACCAGTAGACACTGAATGATGATTGGAAAATATGCCGGTAGCTATTTGTTGCTGACTCAGCTTTGACTCGCATGTAGAAGGAATATATTTGGAATGCCGTAATGCAGGTTATCTGAGTGGTGTAAATTATCCAATAAATATTCCATAGTTTTAAATATTTAGCACTCCACAAATCGATTCTCATCTTCTGTTTGTTCCACTTCCATGGAAATGCTCCGCATAAGGCTCCAATAAGTACGATCTGCCTTATTCTGCTCAGGGTGCTCTCGCTCAAGAGATACTCGAATTGTTTTCTTGACTTATTTTTACCCTTATTTTCGTTGGATTCTTGTTTTTTGGAATGATATGAGTGTATGCTGTTATGAGAAGCGCTTTTTACGTTGTCGTAAATTTTCATCAACGAGCTTGTCTCTATGTCTACGTCAATGCTTACAAAACTAATCTTACGTTCAAGAAATCTGGAATGGGAAATTCCAACTTCTCCTTCATCAAATATATCTTTTTCCTCGTCATAAGGAATTCTTGATTTTCCGGTAACCTGTTTTTAAATAAACAATTAGGTATGTAGTTTAAGAGTTGCTGAATTTAACTACTATAATATTGGATCCAAAAAATAATGGATATTATGTATCTCCTTATTTCCAGATTCTTTTAGCTATTTTCTATAATAAAAACATTTTTACATTATAAACGATCTATAAGCTGCCACACAATAGGTATTTATTGCTTACATTTAAGGAGTAACTTTATCTTAAACGAATTATAATTACAGCAGTGTGCAAAAAAATCGTATTAATTACAATTCTACAGTTTAAATTGCATGCAGCCTTCCCTTTTAGCGACACACCTTTTGATATTTTGGAAAAATGAAAACTTACTAAATTGGAATACTGTTTCAATACTTGAGACATCAATTAAGTTTTTTACCTTGGAAAGATTTCGCTTTCGACGTTTTCTTAATGTTCCCGTTTGCTGCATCTTCTTTACCAAGCAAGTAAAATATACCTAGGGCAAAATCAAGGTTATATTTATAATGAACCCAATACTACTGAGTTCTGAGCTCTTCTGTCGTCCCTTCTATTTATTGTATCAATGTCTATTTCTCCTTTAGGCATTCGCAGTTGTATTATAAATCTCAATCGACAATCATAATACGAGGTTTTGCAAAGATAAATATTAAATCTTAAATCATATTTGATTGGTTTCTGTTGTGCGTCATTTTGTAGTGAGTTAATTACGAGTGTTACCAAGAAAGTCTGTTTGGTTTAGCAATTGATAGTGGACAGTAAAGTATTTATTGAATTGTGCTAAGGGACAGCAAAAATAGAAAACGCTACCCGACAGACAAAATGGTACATACTACATACATTCCTACAGTTTGACATTATGCCTACATTATTATGGTTCCTGTTTGGATGCTTGACCTTTAGCATATAATAGTATATTAGTATGTTTACTCCGACTTGTCATTAATCAGTAGCAATATTTATGCATTTGCATTTAAAATGCCAGTCAAATTGACCTTCAGCATCTTAAATCAGCATCAACATAATAAGTATATGATTATTATGACACAGGTTTTTCATGGTGCTACACATTTCACTACTTATGTTAAATGAAACATGTTAGTCGAGTGGATATCTCACTATTCCATCAAATTACTCAAGGTAAAATATTCATCTACCGTCCATATACATTTCACATAAGTAATGTAGTTTGTAGCACCATGCAAAACCTGTGTCATCATAATCATATTTTGTTGATGCTGATTTAAGATGCTGGAAGCCAATTTGACAGGCATATAAAATGCAAATAACTATAACATGCAGACATGCAGGGTAGAGGGTAACTAATCGTAATTAACTGACTACAAAATGATGCACCATATAATCAAGTTAAAGAATCATAAAATATTTTTGTCTTTGCAAAACATCGTTGCTTGCCCGAATATAAATGTGATACACGAACGCTAAAGCAAACAAGCGGTCTGAAAACCATTCCTTTAATCCGGAATCATTATGCGAGGAATGTACTGAACATTATTTAATGTTGAATTCTAAATGAAAATTGACAAAAATACCTAGATAAAAATAAACCACTGTAAAAAGAATTATATCCCTTTATTTTCTAGAATCATGAGAGCTGGGCAAATTTTGTCATGAGATATTTTACATAAATATTTTCCTCAAAAAATGTGGTCTAAGTAGTGTGAGAGATATTGTACAGTTTTAAGTATCGATATGTGACGACATAATTCAAGCAGAAGTGAGTGGCGACATTCTCTACATGTACGGTAAGATTCTTAAGCCCGATCATAAGCAGTACAAAAATATTGATTATGGTAATAATGTGACTTTTACTTACGTAATTCATAAATTATTAATGGTTGTAGAGGTAATATTTTTTATTAAATACCGCGTTTGTTATTTATGGATTTATGATTGGTAGTATTGTTACAATTAAGAATAAATTCTGACTAACAAACTAAAAATTCATACACTACGCAAAAAACTTCATTGTGGAAATACGAAGTGAAAGCACCTACACCTGGCAGATATTTTCCAGGTATCCAGGTGACCTTTCCTCCTGACCCAGGTAAGATATGTAGACATTTGACGATATAAATGTCCTCTCGGTCTCTCGTGCTTCCTCCTTTAACAGCATTGATCGGAAGAGTGATAGCTGTCACCCACTCAAAATCAATATTACCAGGGTTGCACAGAACTTCAATACTCCCATTGTGGCGGTGTTCTGCTCCTCCAAAGGCCATATGGCACTCTCCAGACTCTATGTTATATTTTCCTGGAACAATGTCACCCCCTTGGTACGCTCTGCATGGGTACAGCAAATCATCATCAAGATCGTGTCCGGCTTCCACAGGATTGATCAATTCTTGGGTCGGGCTAATCCACCGATAAGAGTGACAGCCTGGAGTTCAAAAAAAATAATAAAAATACTTACAGTGTATATACATATACACTAAATATAAATCAGTTGCAATAAACCGTTGCAAGACAGATGTAATCAGGTGGTTGAGATAAATATTTGTAGTTTCCCTAAAGTACACCACTTTCGTTGATGACAAATATTTTAAATGATATATCATATTAACATAATATGAGGCTATTGAGCATCGAATGCTCGTAAAGTATCACAGTGCCCCAGGTTCGGAGAAAATTTATATTAACATTTGTATTTCAGACGTAAGCAACTTTTTAATGATACCCCACTTGCATTTGTTGCTATTTAAAAATTTGGCAGCCGCAGTCCCAACTCTGTGGATCTGGCGGCACCCCGAACACCTGCAGGTGCTCGCGATGCCGCGCGGCATCCCAAGCACTCCAAACTTACAATTCGGTATCAAATTAATAGTGGGAATTTAAAACTAGTTTAAGAAATTTAAATACTTATTTTGGAAATATAATATTAATTTTGGAAATATAAAATATATTTTTAAATTTCTAAAATAAATATTTTCATTTCTTATATTAAGTTTCAAAAAAAATTCAGAATATCGTTGTAGATACGTAGATAAATGTATTCTGACAAATAATCATATTGCAATAATATTTTTTTGAAACTTAATATGAGAAATGAAAATATTTATTTTAAAAATTTAAAAATATATTTTATATTTCCAAAATTAATATTATATTTCCAAAATAAGCATTTTAATTTCGTAAACTAATTTTAAATTCCCAATATTAATTTTATACCGAACTCTAAGTTTGGGGTTCTCGGAAATAGGAAGGGGTGGTCGGGATGCCGCCAGATCTCTGTGGAGGGTTGATTCCACAGTCTTACAAGATCTTGCTTACCCCAGAAATGTGAACAGGAAGTTTCAACACTAGTTTATCTCAACCCGTTTTAAGTTATTTTGGTGACAGACGGACAGACAGATCATTCTTATGAAGTAGCTTCTCAAACACTTAAAAGTATGAATAATTTTAGTTCGACCTACCTGTGCATCCGTACATCTCATTCAAGATCTCTGCATCGAGTGCACTAAGAACTCCTCCCGATCCACATTTAGTGATACCAGGTGTAGTTGGTGTAACACATCCGTTAGAACACACATCTTCAAAATGTTGCACGCTTCTGTAGTCGTAAAGCTTGTGGAGTCCTCCACTGAATTCAGGAGGATCCAATACATGCTCTTGGCAAATATGTGTATTGAATGTGATCCA
>JAQFYC010003497.1:0-20550 GCA_034694165.1 Tomocerus mixtus
GTGAAGATATACACAGGATCTTTAAATTAAATTCTCAGTAATAATATTACAGAAAATTATAATATTATACTGAAGTTGTATTCAGGATAAGCAGTAATTTAATTATAGTTTGTACTATTAAAAGGACTGATGTTTCAATTGATAATGTGGTAGCAAAACCACGAGTAAATTATCAGCAATATCCTTCGTCACTTTGAAAGACCAGCTCAATAACACTAATGCTATAATCAATAATACATACATCCATCTGCACATAAGAAAATATTATGTTTCAATACATTTTTCATTAACAATATCATTAATTTCCACTTTACTGTCTTGTAGATTATTAATAAATATGAAGCCAAATATTTTATTCATCATATTTAGCAAAGTTCAAAATTTTAGTTTATAACTAACGATGATATTAAAGTGGTGCTAGTTGATTTTCATAATATGCGGTTAGATGTGTTTTCTTTTACTAATTACTCGATTTAGTGGGAAATAAAACATTGCGTAACGGATAACCAAGTTGTGAAACTAGTTCGGGGCACTCTGAGATTCATGAAAATTCCGAAAATTGAAATCCGGATACAAAATTGCAAAACTTTTTCACATTAAAATATTATTAGCGTTTGAAGTAGCTTCTCCCATATTATTATTATAATATTATTGTAACTTTAATCACTATAAATATGTTAAGATCTTTATTACAATTTTCCAACATATTCGGGGTGTAATTACTACTTTTCTGAAATTGGTAGTGTGAATCAATTCAGAAAGTTGGCGTTCTATATAATTCAGATTTCTCAGCCTCCCAGTTTTATCATCTGTCACCCTCAGCAGCCTCAGCTGCACATCATACCACCCCGAAGGACCGACCGTCTACGGAGGAAGCCAGGACGCTTGGTATTTTATTGAGTTTATGAATGGGACTTTTGGGTTACGCTGAGACAAACGTAAAAGTAAACTGATATAATTATTTGCCATGATATATTATGATGGTTGCGACTTGCGACAGTTACTAGTAATAAAGACGACGGTAACCTTGAGGGACTTCATGGACACTGCAAAGAAAGATATCCCTTTGCTATTTTTTGTGCGCGAGCCAAGTTCAAGCTACTCAAGTTGATCTCTAATCTAAAAGTCTGTAAATATGATATTATTAGAAAATACTCAACATTATATAAAATAATATAGGTTTGTTTTTTGTTATTATTTTAGGCCTTTGCACAATCATCTCATTTGAACTGCTGACTGTGGCTAAACCTAAAACTACAATTACAACATCTACCTTTGGTACCGTTATCTCATATTCATATATTATGTTGTAATATGGTTTTCTCTAATATATTTTATTATTTTTAGAATCAGCAAAGCAAAAATGGGTAACATCCAAGCTTTGATTTTTTCAAGTAGTTTCATGTGTACTTGAAAATTGAATCAATATTAAATGTATATGGGTTTTCTAATAATGTAATAATAACTCTTTTGGTTATCCACAGTAAACAATGAAAATGGAAATTGACGAATTGGTGTTATCTTGTACCATCTGTGCTGGAGAAACTGGAGATGCTCGTCGCTACACTGGGAAGAATATCTTGTTTACAAAACTGTTACTCAAGCAATTTGTTTCTTCTAATGAGAAAAAACATTTCTACCCTTTGAAAAAAATATTTGACTTTTGTTCCAGCTGTACTAAAATTTTGGAAGATCTGCTTGATTTGCAAACAGAACTGGAGTCAATTCAAAATAGACTGAAAACCAAGAAGACTGAGATTAAAATTAGAATCTTACAAAATCGTCAACCTAGAAAGTACAATGGAGTTTTTGAAACTTTCCGAAAAATTTCTACTAGAGGTAATACGCTGTTATAACATCCGTACCTTAATTAGGTGGTTGGCGTTAGGTACACTGCATATTAGACTAATATTATAAATAAGTTAAACATTCGTCTTCTAAATATTATTTTGTTGATATTTAACTGTTGTAATTATATTTTGCTATTTAGACTTTCGCCCAAGAGTACAAATGTGGAAAAATAATCGAATATACAGGAATAAATCTTCAGAGTTGCACACCGGACAAACTACTATAAATACATCTAAGGATACTACGTTGGTACTGCCTTGTTCTCCAGAAATTGAAGGTCATTTGCCCAGCAGAAAAAGAAGTCTTCCACAAACACCTTCCCCTTCTACAGCGAAAAACAATTCAATATTCACCGATGACAAAATAAAATCAGAAATAGTTTCAATTCTTCCAGAAGAGTCATGGTCGTTGTTTGATGGAGAAACAGTCATCAAATTCGAACCCTGGAAGGAACAGATTGAACTCGATGAAATGGATAATTTTGAAATGGAAACGGTGGAGTACAATGACTGTAATTCTACTATTATTGAAGAAACTCAATCAAGCAATAGTTATGCTGCTTTGACAATCGAAGAATACAATGAGCAATCCACGTCAATGAATCCCACTAATGGTATTAGCTTTCCTGATGGGAAAAATCCACCTGGAGATAATATCGGACCTTTACATAAGCCCCCATTTACCTATTTGGACTTAGTTCTACTTGCAATTGTAACTTCGGAAAAGATGCAACTAAGAGTGCAATTCATTTGTGATTTTATTGAGTAAGTGTTCAAGTACTTTTGGCATAAAACTATTTTTCAATCAATCTATTCTAGCTGATGGATGTTTTTTGATATTTCATTAAGGGATAACTTTCCTTTCTATAAATTAACAATGGAAAGCAGTTGGAAAGAGGGAGTTAAAATTATTGTTCAAAACAGATCATTTTTCACCGCATCCCACAATTCAGTAAATAAAACGGATGCTAGTAATTTCATTTGCGGGATAAAAAATTACAACATGATGGCTGGAACTAGAAAACGCATTCATGACACACTTGAAGAGTCAGCAACGTTCATGGCATATCCTGGTTTGAAATATTCTTTTCATTTCTTGAAGAAATAAATACATTTGTAGATTCATTGTATTAATATTTTATATATATTATATTGTTATATATCTTTATACAATTCCTATGCATTTTAATTTAAAATATAATTATAGCAAAAATTAGCATGTATAATGTACTATTTACGTTATCTGGGCTTTTAGAAAGGATACCAATATTCCAAGAAGCTTTGCTTCGAGAGTCGCCTACTATCTCAGAACCTGTGAACAATTATATTGTACACCATGTACCTGCCCCTCCCTTGTCCTTTGCAGTGCCAATGTCAAACACAAATGAATTAATGAGAAATGATGAAAATACGAAGTTATGGGATAAACCTCCGCTGTCGATAGCACAGCTAAGTGTTCTGGCAATTGTTACCTCACCTTCGATGAACGTGGATCTGAAAGATGTGTTAATATTTATTGTGTGAGTGTTCAAAAAAGTTCAAAAAATATATTACACTTCTCTTCATTTATTTTGAATTACTCACAAAATAAAAATAATGTTCTAAATAAAAATGGTTTGCTTTGTGTTGCTACTTCTAGAACCAACTTTCCATACTATGAGGATTTTCGTAATTGGAATAATAACACCTTAAAATGTCATCTCGGATTATTTTCATTTGTGCATGTTAGAGAATATGGGAACCATGGACAATTATTATGTACGATTGTCCGTAATGATGAATACTACAACACCCTGAAACTGCTTTCGAACATACTAATGTCTCCTGGAATATCTGGACACTTGACATTTCCAGGTAATACATTATTGTTTTATTAAGTGGTCGATAAACATTAATATTAATATGCTCTATATACTGTGTAACGAATGCATTTTGATTTTCATTTATTTTCTCCAGGGATACTCGTCCCTCTTAAGGATTCTGTGCTGAGAGAAGTTCGATATATGGAAGTAGTGCTACGGTACCCTTCTACTATCTGTAGCTGCTTGAAATACTGGTGTGGTATTAGTGGTAGCTAATACAAATAACTATGTGTTACTTATACTATTGACAATTAAACTTATTAAACTTATTAACTTGAACAATGAAAATTTCGGTGCAATGGTGCACAACAATCAAAGTCAAAGTACATTAACACCACAAATTTTTCCAGCTGCAAATAGAAACTTTCAACAAATAATCATACCACATCCTTCCCAAACCATTGAATGTGCCCCGCAGGAAGGTTATACTTTGGTTCACATTACTACTGAATGCGTTCTGTAATGCCATTTAATAATTATTAAATTATTGGCACATCTGAATAATGCAACTATGAAATGTTTAAATCAATGAAAACACATAATCATGCTTTTCTACAATTAAAAAATGATATTACCCTCAATATCATCCAGAAAGGTCGTCCGCAAGGGCCCAATAAAAATAATAGTGAATTTCAAAAATGTACACGTCAATACTCAACTTGTCTCCAAGGCGGATGCAAGTTCCTTTATAAACATTAAAATAAAATATATGGTCGAATGGCAAAAGAAATCGTCAAAGATTAAACACTTTAAATCTTACGGAATTCCTGGAGATTAATTAAAACACATCAAATCTATATTAGTAATTATTACTATTATTTTAGGATGACACATTATATTTGATTATATCATTGTTTATGACAGTAAAATAGGAAACGTGGCTGCAAGCTGCAATACATATAATTAAATTAACTAATTTGTAATAAGTCATGAGTCTTCTGCCAGTATGGCTATGCAATAAATAAAATAAAAAATCTAAATGGCATTCAAGTCCAAAAATGCAAATATCATATTATATTTTCATAAAAGTATCAATTGTACATAGAAGAAATAAATGCTTACTACAAGGAATGTCAATTATAGCTACAATAGCAGATACAAAATTGATATTAAAATGTCAGAAGACAAGTTTTAATAATATTAACTTAGTACATACTACCATTTACCCCATTTACCACACTATACTATTCACTATACTATAGTCACTGTCATGTCACTACACAGTGAAACCTCTATCTAGGACTATGATCCCGAATTAGCTCCATGTTAAAGCCCCGTACTTGTGCAGTATAACTAACGTTGTAGGTACCGTAATGTAATGTATGTCTCTTTGGTTTATAACTAAGATTGAAACATGAGCAACTCCAATAATATAAAAAATTGATCCCATTACCATTTTTTAGAAATTAACAAAACATGTCATTGATTTCTCTTACATTTATTGATTGACAGGGGGACTATTTAAGGGAATGGATTTAACGGGTGAATTCCTCAAATTGGGATGGCATAATTTCACAGAAAGTATTCTTAAGAATACCTTTCCCCCTTCGACCTTCAAATGAATAATATTCCGCCCTTTTGTCAACTAGGGTGCATAAGCTGGAACTCTGGAAGTTCTCCTCACTTTCCCAGTAAACTGGTCCAAAAGCTACTTTCTCTACAGAGATTTCTTGTTTGAAATTCATGATATTCTGAACATCATCTGATTTAAAGGCAACTGCCGTTCCCATGAAGAAAATAACCATTTCAACCTGAACTTGATTGAGAAACAATTTGATTGATGGAATTGCTCTCTCCAAGTGTAAACTATGATGCACTGAAATAGCCAGTACTTTCAGTTTCAGTGTTTTTGTTCCAACGACCTCGATATCTAACATATCTATGACAGTAAGCGTCAGAATTTTGATATTTTGAAGCCACTGGTCCCTATCGATTGTTACCCTTCCATTTTTTGGACATCGCAAAGCAACGGAATTCAAATTAGGGCAATTTGCAAAATGAGGAAGATCTTCCAAACATTTATCGATGGACAGTTGCTTTAAGTTTGGAAAGATAATTGGTTTGGAACTCCTTGCTGAGATAGTGATAGAATCTTCCGGGTATGGTATATTATAGAGCTCTAAAAACTCAACAGTGTTTGGAATCAAAGACAAATCAATTTCATGACCCTCGAAATTTGAATGTTCTAGCCTCAAATTCTTCAGGTTAGTTTTCGAATCTGTCCCTCTCACTAAAACACTATGTTCTTGAATATCTAGACTCTCGATAGTATGGACCCTTCCCAAATCCAATTTTAAAAATTGTCTGCCAATCAACCTCATGCTTTTGATGTGGGTCGAATTGAGATAATCGTTTAATATAAAATCCGGATCCTCGTTTCCGTTTATTTGAAAAGTATTGTGGTGAAAGAAAATTTCTTCTGTGGAAATTTTTGCATTCAAATTAATCGTCATCCACAACAAACCCAGTTTTTTTACATTAACAACGTCACTGAAATTCAAAATTGGGAATCTCGCCTCTGGGTACCTTGGAAAAAGAAACAATGTCTCTACTGAACGAAAGTCAATGAGTTCATTCATTCGCCTCAAAGAATCAACCCCAGGACCAAACTCTAAATAGCACCTAAAAAGTTTTAGAACCTTAGGAGCCATTTTTGCATTTGAGGGGATCAATATTCTGCAGTGCTTCAAATCAATGTGGGGAATTGAAGCTATTTTTGTAAACGATAAGGGCCAGCATATATCATTAGTTGATATTAACCTCAATTTAATCAAATTGGGACCTATTAACTCGTCAATATTGGAATTCCAACTGGTTTCAGTCTCAGAAATGGCATCCCCGACAATTTCCAACTCTGTCATCGTCAATACATTGGGGGCTAAGTAAATTTGTCGCACAGGCAAAGTCAATGTTTTCTGTTTAAATTTGAAAGAAGGAAAACAAAGCTTCTTCTTGTTGACTACACTATTGAAGATTGTTGGGATATCTTCGGGAGATTTCAAGTATGATTCCAGTGATGTTTTTCTATTACAATCCAAAACGAATGCCGAGCGCTTGATAAACACGGAATCACAAACTTCCTTCCACTTCTTAGACACCAGTCTGCACTCTTTCAGTGTATCGTAATTCAGAATAGTGAAAAGCGAGTTGAGGATCTAAAACCAAGTATTTAAATGATAAAAATATTTCGATCGTTGACTAATTTTCTATTAAAAGTAAATGTTTCAATTAAATACCGGGTCAATTTTGAACGGATCCGTCTGGACCGAAAAAGAACTGGTTTTCCAGCAGGAGTTACTGGTACCACCATCGTTATCGGTTCTGTCAGCTGATTCCATTTTGACACTGCTTCCACAGAAGATTGATTTTGTTTTAGGAGTTGCCGACAACACAGATTATAGGATGTGAATTTGTATAAAATCTGGTCACCTGTGAACAGAAATTAAAGTGTTACAGTCAATAGTTATACATGAAGTAAGCTGTTTTACAAAGACGGATACACTGATATACATTTGGGTACAAGATTATATGATGGGAATATGGGATCCAAAAAGTCCAAACCTAATTCGGTACACAGAATAGAAGCTTGTTCATTAAGTACATGTGGAGGGAAATTAATATATGAATATAATATAAATTAATGTTGCTACAGATATCTGTTTTGCTTCTGATATGTGATAAAATATTAGCATGTGCTCATTGTAAATTAAAATTAACAGTCAACGTCAACAAGTGTGGACCGCAAAAAAGTTTTTCAAACTGCAATGTACAGGAGAATAATATTATCAACATTGAGCTCGCGCCAATTTCAAGCTGGGACAGATCCCCAACTTTGTTTTGGCAAAATACACAACGACGGGATAACTAAATAATATTTATTACATCCAATGTAGTCTTGTTGAGACGGTGAAATGGTAGGAAAACAAAATATTATGGTCATTTCAATTGAAACTATTAAATTTTTTCTTTATTTTCCTTTTCTACAATTACCAATACGCTTGCGTGAGTAATTTACCAATTTTTATTTTTGTATTTATCAGGAAAAAATGGGATTGGAATCTAGTCAGCAGGATATTAAGCCAAAGTTAGTGCTATCTTGTGCCATCTGTGCTGGAGATGCTTTCTACACTGGAAGGAGTAATAGGGGGTTGACAAAACTGCTATTAAAACATTTTATTTCTCCTAATGAAAAAGGACTTTTCTGTCCTTTAAAGAAATTCGACTTTTGCGTCAGCTGTATAAAACTCTTGGAAAACTTGCGCGGTTTGCAAACAGAACTGGAAATAATTCAAGACAAACTCAAAGCAAAGAAGATTCAAATAAAAATAAAAATTCTACAAACTTGTAAACCGAGAAGGTGCAAAGGAGTTTTAAAGACCTTTCGACGGCTCTCTACTAGAGGTAACTTTTCGCTTTTCGTTGGCAGTTGGGCAGTATAATTAGCAAACCATCAATTAACTAGTTGGCCACCATGAACTAAAAAGACTTGTTTTCAATTCCTACCTCTACCTTTTATTGTTTATTGTTTGTATATTTTCACACAATGTTCTTGATCATTTGTTGTCATTTGTCATTCAGGTTGCAGTTGAAGCATTATATTTGAAATATGTTGGTCGGTTAGTTGCAACGGTAGCAACGGTTGCAACACCTAACTGGAGATTTTCGAAATGTTTACTCCGTTGCAATTGTTGCAACATTTAAAAAATGAAACTTAACCAAAATGGTTAGGGACTGTTGTTGCAACTGTTACAAAAAGGAGAATGTCTTAAAGTTTTCTCAACAGTTGCAACCGAGGATTAGAGGATATATTGTAAAATTGAGTAGCTAATAATGCGTTACGTGAATATTAAACTATTGTAAATTGATGTGTCAATTTTTCTATTTAGATTTTTGTCCCAGTGTACAAATCAGTAAAAACAATACAATGTATCGACAAACTAGTTCATGTTGTCAAACCAAACATACTGTAAATGGACAGAAGGAGAATACACCAACATTGTCATTTTCTTCAGGAAAGGAAGCCTATTTCTCCAGCAGATCAGATTGTTTTCCTCAGTCGCCATCCGCTCCAACGACAGGAAATGCAATATATTATACAGAAGACAAAGTAAGACCTGAAATCGTTTCACTTCGTCCAGAAATACCTCAATTACAGTTCGAACAGGAGACTATTGTAAAATGTGAACCCTGGGACGACCACATTGGGATTCAACAGGATAATTTTGACATGGAGACGACTGAATCTTATCCAATTGACAATAATTATGCTTCGATAACTGAGGAAGTTCCATCAATTTTGCATATGTCTATTGATGGTACTTTTACAATTCAAGAATATAGTGAACAATTAGCAGCCATCAATCATAATCTAGTCCCTACTAGCCACGCAAATACCATTACCGTGTCTGAATGGGAAACAAATTCAGCTGGAGAAAGTACTGACTCTTGCATGGATCTTCCGAAACCTCCATTTACCTATCTGGAATTAGTTTTGCTTGCGATTTTGACTACGGAGAAGATGCAGCTGAAAGTGAAATATATTTGGGATTTTATTGAGTAAGTATGTACAAGTGATGATATTGATATATTATATTGCTGTTGTTTTCCATTCAATCCATATATAGTTGTTATTGTAACTTAAAACTCCAATGTATTGATATACAAATATATTTACGAAGGGATAATTTTCCGTATTACAAATTGGCAACGGACAGAACTTGGAAAGACGACATTAAGGCAACATTAATTCAAGGCATTAAAAAAAGTTATTTATATACGTCCCACAAAGAAGATGCCATCAATTTCACTTGTGGAATAAAAAATTACAAAATGACCGCAGCAATAAGAGAACGGTTGCGTGCCTCAATTGAAATATCGACGCCTTATATGGCATATCCTGGTATGATTTTTTATTATTTGGTAAAAATGCAATGTTTTCGTTAAACGAAATATACTACATCGAACAACGTTGAAAATAGCATATCGTCCCCAAATACAAAAATCAGTTAAGACATTGTAATGACTATGACTAAAATATGGTTAAAATACGACATTATTTCAGTGCAAAATTTTAAGTATTTTAACAGATTTGGCATGTTGCAGTGTAGTAAAATGCAGTTACTAAATATTTTTTCATTTGCTAGTATAGTTTAGCCGATATATAGTAGTATAATATATTATTTTTGTATAGAACGGATTCCAGTCTTCCAGAAAGCGTTGCTTCGGGAATCACCTGCCACCCCTGATACTCTCGACAACCTCGAGGCTGCTGAACAAGAACAACCCTACACCGTTGCAAATACAAATGTAGCAACAATGAATTTATTGCACGAGCCACCGCTTTCGATTTCGCAGATGTGTATTCTGGCGATTATTAGTAATACCTCAGAGTCGAGAAGTGTGGATCTGAAAGATGCTTTTTCTTTTATTGTGTAAGTGAAACAAGTTTTCGAAATTATTATTATTACATTGCTGTTACCAATTTAGTTTTAATTTATAAAGATACGATTTAATCTTGATTTATGTTACTATTTCAAGTACCAACTTTCCTTACTATGAAAATCCTCGGAATTGGAAATATACCTTAGAATATTTTCTGCGATTAAATTCATTTATGAGTGTTGCTCAATGCGGAGAGGGAAAACAATCCTTTTGCACTATTGCCCTTAGTGGTGACTACTACAACAGTCTTCAACTAATGTCGGAAATACTAAAGTCACCTACAATGTCTGATCATATGGCATTTCCGGGTAATTATTATGATTTCCTAAGTAATTTAACAAAAGTAATCTTGTCATAAAACATAATTTTATCATTATTAAATGGTTGAAAACCCAAAGCAACAAAGAAATGTTTACTTAAGTTATTAGCAAACGATAATATTCTTAATAGATAAATTGAATTGTTGTAACAAACTATGATGTGAGAGGTCAAATTATTAATTTTAAAATATTATTTTAACTTTTTTGAAATGCTTTATCTGCCAATGTAATTATAACTCCAATACTCTATGTATAGTATAAATAGCATACAATCAAGATAATATAAGTATTTACATTTATTGATTTTTGTTGTTATTATTTTCCCCAGTGCAACTCCGGTCGTTTAAGGATTCTGTACGAAGAGAAATTCGATATATGGAAGAATTACCACTCACCACTAATAATATTTGCTATTCCTAACAATTCAGCGTCTTCCAAGACTATACTACATATAAATGAAAACCTTCAACAGAAATTCCAACCCATTTTGGGACAAGGCCAGTGCAAAATAAAATTGTTCCTAAGTACTCGATCAATTCTCAGCATTTTGGATTTTATGAATACATTACAAATATGCATATTTTAAATGTACATGTAAATGTATATTGACGTTTCTAAACGACTAATATCCACGTGTTCCTCAGGTGATACAAAAAAGCAATAATTATTCCTGTTTTTAAATTAAATTTTTTTCTTTGATGTACGATAAGTAGCTAAAATTGTTGCCATTTATATTTTCCAGTGAGAATTTGCTTTCTCCACTAAGCGAATGCAGATTACATCTTCATTGTACACCTTTGCGCTGCGCCACAGTCGTCACACTGGACGTTTTCTTCATTATGTGAGGTGTGTATGTGGTGTAAACGTTTTTTGATACATTGAGTGAACTTGTTAACTTGTTCTTCCTGCGGGTGTGTATTTTAATGATGATATATAATTTTCAAAGAGAAGGGCTGGTGGGTATAACTCCTAACCCTATTTTGCGATTTGGTTGTCACCCTATTCTGCTTTGCTCAGAAATCTCCACCACAATCATATCTTCAAATCGGGACTTTAAATCAGAGAACTATGTTTTCCGCATGTTAAATGGGGGAAATGGTGGTTCCCCAGTGGAGGAATTGGACGATTTTGATGCCTCTTTTGTTCTACAATGAAATCTGTGCGTTGTCTGGTTTAAGATGTATGTACAAAAGTGTACATAAATCTTCAAATCCGGGCTTTTAATCAGAGAACTTTAACTTTTAACACATACTAAAACATACCTGCCCTTTTCTTTAGCAAAGTTTTATCACAGAAAGAACATTTGTGTTGCTAATGTTGATTTGAGTCTCATTCCAAATCTTTTTGCGAACAATTTTCTTGTGACTTTATGAATCTAATACCTACCTATGGCATTTAAGATATATTATGTGCTGCTATGCGGATTATGTTTTACATACTAAAGTAGGCAATAAAAATAAGTCTGATGAAATTATAAAACTCATTCACTAGCAAAAACATGTAATATTGACAAGGTGTTTCATTATTATTAATCTTATACTATAGCATCGTAAGGACTGATAGCGTTTCTGCTAATCTTTGCAAGCATATTGCGCTTTTAACTTTATATCAGTCATTGAATTAATTTGGAATTAAAAATTATACAAATATAATATGGTATTGCATACTAAATAATATCTTTGTGAATAGTTCTAGTGTTAAGCAGTGGTTAAAATGCATACCCATATGTGGCTACTTATAATCTCGCATGGAATGACCAATGAAGCTTCTTGGCCCCATTAGGCAACGCCTCTCCTGGCACCACGTGCACGTGGAGTTACAAAGTAGGCCTTCTTGTACTGTCAAGGGGATCAGCTGTTCCTTCTTGCAATGCAATAATGCTAGGAAAGTGATTACTCTGATTACGATTAGTCCTTGTCCTGATTACAATTAGGTGAGACAGTAATACGGAGGAGAACGGAAGACTCTCTCGATTGCAACTTGATGTAAATGAACCGCCAAACATTAAGTTACCACGATAGTATTGTGGTGTGTTGACGGAAGATAATCCAAAATTAGCTTATTTTTACATAGAAGTTCAGTCAGATGTCAGCAATAAAAACAAAATAGAAATATTAGACAGAATGGCTCATAAAAATATTGTTGAAATGGAATTAAATGCTTTTAAAGATTCCATGTGGCGTTTAACTAACCGAGTCTACATTTTAGAGACTTTTATTAAAGAAAAGTTTGGTAAGCCTAGCTTGTTTTGTACTTCTATAACTATTATTATTATTGGTTAAATAATATTGAATTAATCTGAATACAATTATTCTTTCAATTTTGAATTTTCAATTTTAGGCGATGTCTTAGTATGTGTTGACGATGGCGCAATTAAGGAAAATACATCAGTAATTAAACAGTGGAGCACTCTGAGAAGAAAAGCAAAAACTGGATCACCTGTTAATTCGAAAAACAAAAGGGCAAAACGCATTCCTAACTCTGTTGACAGAGGCGAAGAAGTTGGCAGCGGCGATGAAGAGTCAATTTCCGGTACAGGTATAAGAATAATGATAATTACAATATTCAACAAAACTGTTAATATAATAATTCCAATCGCCTACTTCACTAATACTACTAACTTAACTAATATTTAAAATAGTTTGTTTAAATACTAAAAAACGGATATGTGTATTTTAGATGACGATTTATTGAATTGCGATGTCCCAGTTAAAGAAAGTACAAGCTTGACTGCTAAAGTGAGATCTCCCAAACGGAAAGCTAGTAGGAAATCGTCCCCCAGGAATTTGGCAAATACCGTGTCAAACGACATTTTAAAAAGCGAAAGTACCAAAGTAGAAAGAAACGTGGTTGAAAATGCAACTCCTGAAATTGAAATAAGTAATGACATACTAAGCATCTGACTATAATAGCTGCTACAATAATTAACTAAAAAAATATTTTATTAATCTTTAGAGGAGGAGTATGTATATCTGTCAGATGATTCTAATGGAGCGGAGGGGGAGGGGGAAGAACTGCAATCTGGTAATGATCCTGCTTTTATCGTCAATCAAAATTTTTCTGATTCAGATCCATCACACGCAGGTAACAAATTCTATGTACTTTTTGAAAAATGGTCTGAATCATATTTTGTACATTACAATAATATAAAAATGAACTGTATTCTTGCCTGGTATAGAAAGTGTACTGTCAGTACTGTACACAAGAAACAGGGAAACATGTATGGGAACAAATAAGCCATCTGAGTGAAGATACTTTGCAAAGTGAATGGTGGAAATCGAACGAGTAGCGTTCTTCCTTCGTTCTATAAGTATTGGTCAGGGTCGGTACACTAGTGTAAACGTCCAGTTTGGTTTACTCAATTCAAGATTTGAATTAGAATAACATTTTCCGGGCTTTCACCAGAATTTCACATTAATTTAATTTAGTGTTAATTTGTATTTACTATTTATTTAACTTTTATTTTTCCCAAAATCTCAGGTACGCCGCCTCGTACCATGCGTATGCCTAGAATCGCCCATGAGCATTGTGTTGTACTATTGTTGCAAAATAGGAGGTAACGCGTGTCCTGTTTTAGTGAAACAAGAACCTATTCATTCCTGGTGTGACCGCAGAGCCGTAGATTTCTAATTAATTCTAATTAATCAATTGTCAAAGTCAATTTAGAGGAAAAAGTGGGTTCACACATCAGCAAAAGATTGTTATTAAGATTTACTCAAGGAGAATATGAAAATCAATCCGTGTTTTATACTTATGATTTTCGAATCCAGCGATCTACGGATGTCCAATTAAAATCAAAGTTGATAATATATCTGCACTATGCAAACAGTAAACTAAATGTGGTCCGAAATCTAAATCCGGAAACCAGCACATCCCAACCATATATATATTAATATTTTATTTTTGTGTAGGACTTGTCCCAGTCTCCCAGGATGCTTTGGTTCGGAAATCGCCTAATACTCTCAACGCCTTGTCCACTAAATATTCGCACACCGATCCAAATACAAATAGAACAGCGAAAACTAATAAAAACACAAATTTACCAAAAAATGTCAAGCGAGAAAATCAAGTTTGGACAGAAACGACAATCTCTGAAGATTTGCTAGCGAAATGCTGGGGTAGATATCACAAACATAATTACAAGAACAGTTTTGTGGAATATTTTTTTTGTGCAATGGGTGGTAGACGCTGCCCAGCTCAAGTAAAGTGTACAACTGTTTTGAATTACAAACAGTACTATGTAAACCAAAAGCAGCATATACATGTCCGTAACACATTTGGATATGGGTTAACATTGGAACAAAAGTCAATTATAAGCGAACTGTTGAAAGAAAACACTGAAATAAGCCCAACTACAATTGTACATATTTTCAAATCCCGTAATGTAGAAATTCCGGAAAAAAGAAAATTGTCCAACTTTCTGCGACATCGAAGAAAAAATGCTATCGCTAAAGAAATGCGTCCACCTTCACATAGTGATGAAAAACGAGACTCCGGATTTGCACCAAAAAAACGACAATTGCCATGCCCCACGAATGGAAAGTAGTGAGCAGATTTATAACTTTTATTTTAATCGTTTCGGACATAATTAATTGTCGTCAGTTAAGTAATTGTAATAAATTAATTAATAATAGTTCTGTCAGTTTGTTCTCAATTCTCATAGTTGGGCTTGATTTATAGATCGTCATAAGTCAGGTCAGATAACTCATGATAGGTAGGTTGTGTGTATCGTTGGCACGCCTATGGATGTAAATCAAAACCTTCAATAAATATTTTAATTCCAACCCATTTCCTGGACAAGATTATATTACTTAGTGCAAAATCAAATTAACTAATTCAACTGCGGTTACATCAATTACGGGTACCTACACGATATGCAATAATCGATACACTATTTCTAGGGCACTATCTCTCTTTAATTCATTAGGTGCTCAACTCTTCTGTTACAGTTACACATTCATACATGTTATGAATTGAAAATATTGTTATTGGTTATATATAACCCTTTTGAGAAGAAATGGTTGTTTGAGCAATAAATAAATACAACCGGCGAAATGGAAAAGTTATAAATACATATTATTATATTAGAGAAAATCCTGAATAACAGCAATAAATGCCTTTCGGCTTCTTTAGAGCAATACGAAAGTCTTTAGAATGGACAGGGGCGGATTTTACACAATGCACGACCAAATGACTGCACGATGGATAGTGACTTTCGGGTACCTTTATGGTCGTACATGTTATGCTGTCGTTTTAGGGGTTAGACATAACGTACGATCGCACGTCGGATCCGAATTTCGGGGTTTGCCTCACCTAACCTTACCAAACCGAACCTCACCAGGGGATATATTTTATAACAAAGGGTACCACGGTACCAATCTGAGTTCTGGAGCTTAAACCCCGAAATTCGGTTTGCTCACGCAGTACACGACTAACCGTAATTTTGAGGCGTAAGCCAAAATTCCAAAATTCGGATTGATACTGCTGATATGCGACAACAACCACATCTATTGATTAACACAATGAATGAGTGAGAAAAACAATAAAAATATTATATTAGTGCAGCCGGCATTATTTTTAGGATTCAGCTTTTATTATGCTTACTTAATTACACGGTTAGACGGCTGCATTATTTCATGACATGACAGTAGACAACTTTTTACACTCCCCAACTCTATCACGATCACGAATCACGACTTACTAAATGTATCTGTGCCACATGTGTTGGCGCCAATTTCAAGCCATTCGCTGTGATCTGTACAAGTCTCACTATAATGTTTCAAAATTCATCAAAATTATTAATATTTTCGTTTCATATTTTGTATTGGGTTATTTCGATGTAACATTTACCAACAATAAAAGATGGAGGCTGAATCTCGACACAATATTAAACAAGAAATAATTGTGTTATCTTGTACGATCTGCGCTGGAGATGCCCGTTATACTGGAAGGAATATCTTGTTGACAAAATTGTTACTAAATAATTTTGTTTCCTCTGCAGAAAAAGAAATTTTCCGTCCTTTAAAGATATTCGACTTTTGTTCCAGTTGTGTAAAACTCTTGGAAGATCTGCGTGACTTAGAATATATGTTGGAGACGATTCAAAATAAACTCAAAACTAAGAAGACTGAAATTAAAATTAAAATCTTACAAAATCGTCAACGTCATTCTAGAAAGTACAACCATGGAATTTTTGAAAAATTCCGAAAGATCTCTACAAGAGGTAAACTAATTGTTGAAATTATTACAACCAACAACACAATTAATGTTGGATACAGTACAGTAATTTATCGTCAACATTCAAGGATTATTATTAAGTTGGCTAACAATTAATTTCAGTTATTATTTGTGATATATTTTTGTAAATATCAATAGCTGAACTCAGTAACGTATTTAAAATACTTATGATTAATATTTAAATGTGTGTTTTGCAATTTAGATCTCTGCCCAAGAGTACAAATGTACAAAAACAATAAACTACACAGAAGAAGAGCAGGTCCGAAATCTAAAACTGGACAACATAATATGGTACTTAAATCTAAGGCTACTCTTCCGTTGCCATTACCACTTTCTCCAGAAAAGGAAGACCAATATTCCGACACAACACGTAGTCTTCCAGGAACACCTTCCCCTTCTACAGCGACAAATAAAGTAATATTCACCGAAGACCAAATAAAATCAGAAACAGTTTCAATTCCTCCTGAAGATTCATTGTCATTGTTTGAAGAAGAAACAATTATCAAATGCGAGCCCTGGAAAGAACAGATTGAATCTTTTGAAATAGAGACAACTGAATGCTTACCAGTTAACAATGATTTCAATTCTGCAATTGAAGAAACTCCATCAATTATAGCGTCTAGCAGTAATTATGCTACTTCCACAGTTCAAGAATATAATGCACAATCCACGACAATCAATCACAATGCAATTCTCAATCCCTCTGCCTCTAACAGTAATCCTGTTCCCAATTGGATGCCAAATCCATCTGGACAAATAATAATATCATCCAACAGACCTCCACTTAGCTATTTGGAGTTAGTCATACTCGCCCTTGTGACTTCGGAAAATATGCAATTACCAATTCAACACATTTGTGATTTCATTGAGTAAGTAATTTAATTATGTCTACTACAAATATTACCCACTATAACTGTAAATGTTCAAACTAACATATTTTTATTTTTACATAGTGATAATTTTCCATACTACAAAGTGACAATGGATGGCAATTGGAAAAACAGTTTCAAAATTAATATTCCGAAGAGCACACTTTTTATTCCGTTCTACAATCAAGTTGACGGCAATTGTACTTACGGGATAAGACATTATAATATGTCCACTGGAGTTAGGAGATCCATGCATGGCAAACTTCCGGGATTAACGGATTATATGGCATATCCCGGTAAGTAATTCAAATTGGTTATTATAAAATAACTATAAAAGTTTACTTCAATAGAATATACTCTTGAATGTGGTAAATGCAGCAGTTTTGTAAGTAATGATGTATGTGCTATGTATTTAATTTTAACTTTCATTCTTACGTTTTAAAAAATTACAATTTGTAAATAGTTATAGGCTATAGGTATATTTTGTTCTATATTTTTGTTTAGACCGGATACCATTATTCCAGAAAAGTTTGTTAAGAGAACAGCCCCCCAACCCAGAAACAGTGGCCAATACCAATGGTGTTACTGTCCAACATTCCTATTCTGTTCAAAATGTAAATCCAAATGAAACTACGAATTTTTGGATCAAACCCCCACTTTCCATTTCGCAGATTAGCATTCTCGCAATGGTGACCTCGCCGTCGATGAATGTAGACTTGAAAGATATTTTAAGGTTTATTGTGTAAGTAAAAACTAGCTTTGATTCTTTATTTTATTATACATACAATAATATAGAATTTATACACCTATTTACTAATCAAACGATGCGATTTTGGCTTGTAATTATAATTTGTTACCATTTCTAGAACAAACTTTCCTTACTACGAAAATTTCAAGAATTGGGAATGCACGTTAAAATACTATCTGGAAATGTATTCATTTATGCGTGTTAGAGAATATGCAAGCGGTGGACAGCTTTTATGCACGCTTATCCGTTGCGATGATTACCACAACAGTCTAAAACTCATTTCAGACATACTGATGGTTCCTACAATGTCTAATCACATGGCATTTCCAGGTTGGCAACGTTTCTATTTGATTTAGTACAATAAAAATGTTAAAAAATGATTCCAGTTAAGTTGTTCATTTAGCCTAATGCAGTCTAGTTTAATCCAACTGCTGTAATGTTATTTAAGCTTGCATTTTCCAGGCGTTATTTATTATTTTAAAGGACTTTTGATATACTTCTGCTAAAAATATCTACAATTTATGTACAGATGTTTATGATTTTCTCCATGATTAAATACTGATGTAGCTACATAATGTAGAAAGTGATAGCATTAAGTAAAGATTAACTAAATTATTAAATTAAATTAAAGATTAATATTTGTTTCGTCTTTAAAAAGTGATTACTCCACATATCCTTAATAATAAATTATCGTATAAATGTACGAAATTAAAGACAGATGCTAATTTAAGGACGATGGTTTTGAAGTAGTGCTTGAAACATCCACATAAATAATGTACCTAATTGGTTTGGGTTTTTTTTTAATTATTTTAGTGTTGCTCGTGTCGCTCAGGGATTCGGTGCTACGAGAAATGCGATATATGGCAGCAGTGCATAGGAACAGTCCTAATATCCCTAGTTATCCTGCAAACGTTTCAAATATCCCCAATTACCCTTCAGACACTTCTAATACTTCCAGTTACTCTCCTAGCATGTCAAATAGCCCCAGTAACTCTCCAAATATTTCGAATAACCCTATTAACCCTTCAAACACTTCCAGTTATTCTTCCAACACTTTTAATATATCCAATTACCCTTCAAACACTTATAATGGCCCCAGTTGTTCTACTAACATTTCTCATAGCCCCAGTTATCCTTCAAATCCTACTAATACCCCTAGTTATCCCTCAAAAACGTCCAATGCCCCCACTTATCCTTCAAAAAATTCTAATATCTCCAGTTTCCCTTCAAATACTTCAAATACCCTCAGTTACCTTTCAAAGTATACTTCTAATACCGCCAATTACCCTGCAAACACTTCTAATACGGCCAGTTACCCTGCGAACACTTCTAAGACCGCCAGTTACCCTACTGTTGTTCAAAATAATGGTAACAAATTCTAATACGTACTTATACATAATATATTAATTAAAGTTTAATGACATTTGCACACTTACTTGTTCAGGAACCGTGAACAGCAATAGCAACTGCCGTGGCATGGTCTACAACAGTCCAAGTCAAAGTACAATAACATTACAAAGTCTTCTAGAATCGCCTGCTGTAAATGGAAACCTCCAGCAAAATTACTCACCAAATTATACACAAGCGCGTGTAAATAGAAGTGTGTCTTCCGCCGTAATAAATTACGAAAGCAGCAATGTAAGTCAAGATTTACAAAACTCCGTCCAAACTCAGACGTGGAATGCACTTCCTTGTCCTTGGTCTAAACCGATGTTGAGCATTGATGTCCTCTGCATTTTGGCCATTTTGAATTCGGAAAATCAGTGTCTTACCATGCAGGATATTCATGTGTTCATCAAGTAATACGAAATTAGCTATAATTATTCCGTTTTAAAAAGTTATTGAATTATTTTGCAAGATAAACAATTGAACCTGTTGCCATTTTATTTTCCAGTGAAAATTTTCCTTACTTCAAAGCACAAACGCAGATAAAGTGCCGATTGGAAATTAAACTTGCGCTGGAAAAGCCGACATTTAAAGCGGTTTCGTTTGGAAAACAGATGGAAAGTGCCGGAAGTTACCCCAACTCAGATACAGCAACAAAGAATAGTACACAATTACATCTGTATACATTAAACGATAGCCACGTCACCGATGACGTACGACAGCAAATTACTGAATTACTAAATATGCCGGAAAACGTAAAGTCCATGGCCTATCCAGGTTAGTATCAAAATATCCCCTAAATTACATACAAAAATTTTGCGAGCTCAATTTGGACAT
>JAQFYC010003498.1:0-20537 GCA_034694165.1 Tomocerus mixtus
TTCGAATTCTGAAAACAGAATTGAAAAAAGTTGACGCGTTCGAAAGTTAGAGTGAACACGTCCTTACTTACTTACTTTCAGACGTCAAATGCATTCCCATACTGTATTGTGCCAATACAGAATAACTAAAGATATTTACCTATCTTTCAATTTATATAATTATTAGTAAACCAATTGTAATTGCTTATATACTTCGATCAGCCGCCAGAGCTAAATATGGGTTATCTTGTTATTACATAACTACATAAATACGTAGAATATATGCTATGGGTACACTAAAAAAGACTAGGTACCTCAACTTTAGTTAATTTAATGCAAAATGCACAACAATGTTTCAATTCCTAGTACAGATATGTTAAAAGATAAGTCTTACTTTGTAGAAAATTAAAGCCAGCATCAATGATCAAATTAAGAAGGTAGTAGTTAACTATATGCACTTGGACAACATGGAAAACCTTAATAGCCATTTCACTAGAACAAATTATCAACAATGGTCATTTAGGCGAGCACGTGCTTTGACTCTTACTTATTGTATTGTGTGTACTATGTACAAACATTGAAACGAAACATAAGATTTATGTAATAGTTAACGGCTACTTCATCCTAACGCTGTACCTGTTGTACTTCTGTACATAATAGAATTATTCGTCTGAATGATTTAATGTATAGTATTATGATAAGATCAATGACTGCATGCTCTGCTTGCGTTAATGAATAAAGTTCCCAATAATTAGGTAAGTAGATAGAAATACATTCATGATTTTGGAATACGCGTCAAAATATCGATACTACTATTGTAGTATCGATATTTAATGCTATGGTTATAGATATCCAAGTAATAACCATCTAAAGTCAGATAATGTAATTGTATGGAAGATGCTAATTATAATGGGAATTCCGTAATTATTACTGTATCACATGCATAATTTGCTCAGTTGTATGATGGTATATAGAAGCTTTGCCCAATTAAGATTTCCTGGAAATGCCGAAATGTCGAAAAGATCATGTTATTGTTCCAATGGCAATTATGTAAATAAGTATATGTAATTCTAGGTATCATATGTGAAGCTATGTATAGAATATCAGTTTACTTATTTCGGTACATTTCATGATAAATACTTATAATATCAAACACCAACGTGCAAACCGTAAGTTTAAAACAAATCTACTACAGATAATACTAAATGTTCTTCATTCAAAGATGCACTAAGAGTCTCATGATCATGATGAGACAAAGATACTTAAATCACGTCAAGTTCATTACAATTTATTAAAGCACTTTAACATAAAATACATTTACGTGACACATAATAAATAGGTGCCATAAATTACAATTTCACTATCTAAATCTAATATTATATAACATAACCTGTGTGTAAACTTGAACTACGATTGCACGGACAAGACATACCTACTTAATACATTTGCAGTACTATATTAATAATAAGCTATAACAAAAACTAATACGGATTTGTAGTCAAATATTTCATTATTTACAAATGGAGTTACCGCTTTTGTTTATCCGTATGTGGCACATTACAGCTAACAAATGACTAAAAATAGTTATAAATATGTTTTTATATTATACGTATGTATAGTACTCTATAAATAGTGTCAACAACGACATGGACGATTTTGACTCTATACCTTTGCTATTGGTGAAAAGTTTACTAGCTAACTATTTTCAATAATTACATCTGATATGCTTGATAATGCTTGTAGTATTTACTTTAATTACTGATAACATCTTATAGTAACCGCATTTTCCATGATCTAAATAATTTAGAGATTTACGGGATTGCATTCAGCTTTAATATGTACACATAACGAACACAAGAACATACACTGTATGCATAGTACATTGATAAGTTACACTTACACTTTTACAGTATGATAATACATAGTATATACTTACACTTTAAACTATTGCAGATTGTAAATGTCCTTTGCCTGAATTATTATTGATCTAAAGATCAATGAGCCTGTGGTTAAATTATAAATGCCTTATTAAATTAAAAGTTGAAACAATTGAGTGATATGCCAAATGGAATGTAAAGTATATACTATACGTGGGTAATCCTTAAGTACCTATTAAAGCGATAACTGTGCGTAACTGAAAAGACTACTGCTCTATTTTAATTAGCATAATTTTCCCAAAGCATTGCAACTGCAAATTAAGTTTGTTTATTGCCTTGTTTGTAAGGCTCCAACATAAAAGATACCTATCTATTACTTACCTGCAGTACATTCTTTAATGTCACATATCTCAAAATATTTCAGATGTTTACAATTTATACTAATTGTAAAGATACATATAAGATATACTACCGTCACATATAATTACGACGGCAATGACTACTGTTACTTCTGCTTGTTAAAGCTAGAGTTAAACGATAATTGGACAGTTAGCTCATAGCTGATTGGTTCACGAGACATCAATTTCATTTATGTTTAGTTTAACAAGCAATTTAAAGTTATCTAACTAGTAATTGGCAACTCTTTTCCCAATAGTAAGTTAATGTAACAAGAAGAAATTATCGAATCATTGTAAACCCCATGTAAATGATAAATAGAGTAAAGTTGAGTTGCATTTGACTATCAGTAACATTTGAGCAGTTCAGCTACCACGTTTTAACAATATGCATAGAAGAATTGAAAGGTAATTAAAGAATGCAAGGTGGGTAGGCAGTCATTAAATTTTATGATGATGATTACTATTACATTTCTATAGATATGATTTGTGGTGCAAAAGGGCAGTCTGGAGGATGGATGAAGGAGTTGTATAAACGCATGTTGTATTCTTACAATCATTTATATTCTTTTCGTGATACAATTACACCAATATTACATACATATATGTGGCTACATAATATTCTAAAATATATAGGTGGTACAATGCAATGCACTATCTGTATACTAAAGAACTATGCAGCCAAATCCCTCAAAAAGTTTGCAGGAGCTTTTACTATTAACTGTACATGATTTGCATAACTTCAATTGAGCATTTGCTCCTCTATTGCCTTTTTGATAACATAAAGGTCGCCTTACACTATTAAGATAATTACTTCGCTGTTAATAATGACTTAATCTTCATTTACTTACTTATGAATGCTATCTCATACTAATAACTAGAATATTGAAGGTCTTTACTGTATATTGCTCATTCTTAAATGCAAAAGGGTTGGGTATTTTATTGTATCGTGAGTGAAATTCTGTAAAAGATGCACACATGCATAGGTGCATATAAACAATACGATTTTGTCACATCTATCGTGTGACAAAATCTACAACTATAAACATGGATTTTTTTTTACATTAATAAGCTTGTTCCTTCGGAAAAAAGACAGTCAATTGAAATTCTACGTACTACTACATGTACTCATATATGATATTTAATTAAGTACTGCTAATTACTTATCTCTAAATTGGAATTTCCTATATTTGATAATGTAATTACCACTTTCCTTCATAAGTATATGGAAACAGAAGATAGAAAAATGTGTCAATTATGTGCGTGAAGAAGTTCTCAACAAGCAGCGTGTAGTGTACCTATAGAATTGAAAAAGTTGCATAACACATACTTCTTAACCGGTATGCTGCTGTGGTGAAGGAATTGAATGAGTGAAATTGTATGTAACATGCGAAACAGAGCATGCAACTCAACTCAAAGCTTTCTATATACTAAATATGTAATGCATAGTAGGTCCTAACGTTATGTTATCTCTGTGTGTGTACAAATGAATAAACATGCTATAGATGCCTCTACACACAATGGGTACACACGGGTAAGTGTTTGCCCGTGAAATACTTGAAATGCATAAATACATTTACACAACTACAACTACGTACGTGTGTTACACACACAGAAGAAAGGATCTTAACCGAATTCTAAAGCCTTTGTAGCCTGTTCTGTTATTACAATATGTGTCACTGTGGCACGGATTCTTGGAATTAGGGTGCGTGAAATGATAGCTTTCATTATTATCTGTGCTATTCTACTCTACCTTAACTATGCACACGCAACTTCACCTATTGTATGGAATGTCTCTATGTAACGTTCATATATTATAGCTTCCTACATTACATATCAAAGGTACTACACAATGTACACAACAAGGTTTACTTTATTATAATAATATCATACTATTGCTGTACTTAACCTCAAAATAAAAATACGCTTTAATTTGGGTCTCGCCAAACGACAATTAAAACTACATCATACATTACATAACTAATAAAGCAGATTACTTACTCTCACCAATTTTTGTTGCAATTAGGAAGTCTAGATCAAGTGCTTATAATTATAGTCGAAAATAGTCTCTTATCTTTCTATTGATTGCTTTATTTTATATCAGTGTCTTCCATGGAATGTTTATTCATTTGAATTTCTATATAACTACTTTAAATATCAGCATCTCAGGATCAGGCCATTAAATATCAAAAGTAGCTTATATTTCGTATTCCTGGAAAATAATTGCCTCATACATAATATTTGTAGAACTATAAGACTGACTTGCATGGAAAGCTATCGTACAGATAAAAATATGGATACAGCACTAACTAAGCTACATTAGTACCTATACCTTTGGTCGCAATAATGTTGCTCAATCGATTTCGATTCCTAGAAGATGTACATAATTTTGATCCAGTATCACATCCAAATAGTACTACGCATGTACATAGTGGTTTAGTGGGGTAAATATCAGTTTGCAATCAATTTACGAAAGGGAATATTTAGATCGTTGAAATATAATAGGGAAGATGATGATGACAAGGAAAAGACACGGAAAAGAGAGTGGGGAGATCGTTAGGTCATACTGTTTGAGTTTGAGTGCATTGTAGGGAATTTTAGTTGTCGTCAGAAGATAATGTAATGAAATCGGATGTATCAGAGTAGTAGTGTCGTGTGGTATATAGTAATTTTGACTTGACTCTATTTAACTCGACTACTGCTCCAGAATTGTATGTATCTGTACTATAAATGCGTACAAACCAAAGCAAAAGTCAAGCCAAGCCAGAGAAAAGTAGCAAATAGAGTAAAGGAAGGCTTCGGCTTGAGTCAAGTTACCTTGAAGGGGATATTTGCCGGCGCGTGTAGACACCCTTCCATGTGTTCAACTTTTCATAGAATTCCCTTCCAGTTGCTTTGCTTGTTGGCAATAATATGCAATTATTTCTGTACTATACTATGTATCTCTCTACTACACGGCATAGATAGGAGGATGAATGAATCCTTCGTCCTACATAAATAGTTACTATGTATTATATGCTTCTATGCTATGTATTTGCTCCATAACATCACAATTTTCTCGTATATTGCATTACAACACAATTCTATGCCATGCACACGCACATATATATTCTAATTTAACCTTTCAAGAACATTCTTACTTAACTCAAGCTAGGCCAGTGCCTATACGTTATGTCCTATGTCGTCTTTCACAGGTACATTTACCTACTTAATAACTTTATAAAATACTTTGACAATCACAGAGCATGTAACCTTCGTTTTCAGTTGATTAGGCTTGGTTGCAGCTTGAACTTGCTATCCTTTCATGAACAAACCAAACCAATTTATTGAATTAAAGATGCCTACTGTAAGTAACATGTAAACTACCTACACTTCCGTTAATTCACTTTCAGTATTGCTTTTAGTATTTCATTACAATTGAAATGATAGCATGTCCCTGTCCGCATTACTCAAAATTACAAAATATGCCTGTGTGCTTGCATTTTTGCTTAAGTAAATAAAATCTTTGTATATTCTTATATTCCTGGAATGGCATTTGCAAAGTTAATTTCAGGGAACAGTGTGACCCTGATATTGAATGGAAGCTACTACTAAGTGTGCATACCGGGTATTATCCTGCAGGCTATAGGTACCTACTTAATGCCGGTGAAACTGACAGAGGTAAAAATAAAATGGGAAGGTCACATCGCCTCATCCCACCTAATATCCACATGTAGGTACTGAATGTAAACATATACAGATAGTACTTAGACTTTAAATATAGGTTATTAAATTCACTTTTCAAATAATACACAAAACAACACACGCCAAGCTGTAGCCTTGCAGAGTTCACCTCTATAGATCTCATAAGTCACCTCTGGACTCGTCGTAGAAGTCAGATGAAAGTAATGCAAATGCTATAAGAACACTTCACCCAGTAGCGGGTACCTATTGATGTCGTAATTATTAAACCCTTCCAAAGTCATATCATATTAGCAATAAGTATTAATCGCCCGTGTTCTGTTTGGGTCTACTAACCCGGGTAGCCTTGTCCTTAAGACTTCATGGCTCGTTATGATATGGCATGATGGCATTGAAATATTCGGACATTAGTATCACACCTAGCAAGAGGAATAACTCAATTATTTGCTATAATGACTGATTATATCCGTAAATTAATATATACCCACGTTATTTTAATGGAATACTGCCGCTTTAAAGTCAAGTTTAGCCAAATGCGTCATGAAATAATATAGAAAGCGAGATGAAGCATGTCTATTGACAGTTACAGCTACTTGTACGAAACATTTTACTTCCTTTTGCATATTTGATCAAAGTAAACGTTTAAACAACTAACTTTAGGAGCTATTATTAACTATTTACCTCCAGTATCATGTTTCATGCTGCTGTTTGGAAACATTACTGCAGCACACAAAGGAACGGTTACTTTCCATTTTAGCTACTTATGATCAAGTACCACCTTATTGATAAGCATATGCATAAGGTATGAACTTAATCCCTTGCTAGGGCATTTATCCGAAAATAAATCCGAAATTAATTTATCTTCTTTTACTAAAAATGTGCTTTCAAGGATTTAACCCAATTAGGAAAAATAAGTATCCCTAAACACATTACGTAAGAATATGTTTCCTAGTAGCATGCTACACGCGCAGAATTTGAGGCACATGCTTTCCAGAACTAAAAGCATTGAGTGCATGGATGTTTGCTTCGTCTCAACTTGATAGACGTGAGGCCTAAGGAGATGACAGGCTGTAAGTGTGTGGTATTGTACTTGTCCCGTATTTAAGCTCTATCACTTACAATGCAATTACAACACAACAGTAGGTAAGTCCTGATGTAATATTAACATTGCAGTTTACTTGCTTTTCACTTTGGATTAAGCTTCTTATGTACCAAACTGTGCTTACACTTACAAAATGCATTTATTTACAATATACTAAAGATGTAGATGTATGTACATACATATGAAAATGCTTAAACCCGAACGTTAGCTAACGTTAAGTAACAAACACATGTATTAAATAAGTACAGATAAATAGGACAGCTATATTTAAGGAGGACTGCTACTGCTAACCATTCAAACCAAGCAAGCAAGATATTCAGTTCCAGTTCAGAAAGTTGTCATTCGAAGTCCACTAAGTGTGTATAACTATTTAAGTAGTACTATTCGTTGTTCGGTGTATATTTGATATGTTCTAAATACGTACGGTCGTGCACTATGGGTAGTCATTGTGCGTTAATGCTGATAGCTGATATAATATTGATAGAGGTTAGCGAGCTAGGAACTAAACTAGCGTTTAAGCCTGTCACTGCATAGCTAGTATTTACTATTTACTTACTAACTATGTTATGTTATGTAGGACTAGAAGTATAATAGTGAGTTGAGCATTAGGTTTAGATTTAGTGTATTAGTATGTTCTATGTGTGTACTGTACTCCTAGTCAGTGCAGTATGGCTTGAGTGAGGATAAGTTTGCATGACACGAAACGAACTGAATTCACTGGATTGGTGTTTCTTTTCTAGTTCAGTTTCATCAGTCGATACGCCGTACACGTGGAGTCCTTGGACTTTTACCATTGTGCCCTGCTTTCGCTAACCCTTTTTGCGGAACTCTCTTCTGGTTGTGCCCGTGTAGGCCAACTGGAATAGAACTTGAATTGAACCCAACGCAACGCAACGCATCATCGAAGTTGTACTTAATTTCTCCTCCTTTATGTATTCACTCCTGACTGTTTGTATGTACGAGTAGTATCCTCCTTTTAGACATCCCTCTTACAGTATAGTGTTTATTTAGGGGTTAACTTAATCTTATATATTATAACAGAAAAGATATCCTGCTGTCTCCCTAATAAATGCCTACTATAACTTTCTTCCAACTATTTTTTTACATAGCTAGGATGAAATTTCATCATATTCTCCTAATAAAATGAAACATAAAGAATTCAGAGCCAGACCCTTCAAACAGTGTACGTCAAAAGTAGGAAATTCTCAATGGAAACTTTCCTTGAGTTAGTTACTGATTGCATTACACAATTCCAAACAAATGTAAAGCTTGACTTAAATCATATCAACTTACGAATACGACATTTGCATATTGTCCTTTTAGCTTACTAAAGGTCATACATATAATAAGTATTATTAATACTAAATTCTATCTATACAGAATCTTCCATTTTTTCTTTTTGTAATGTAAACTTGCAAATAACTAATGACTAATTAATGTTATTGACAGAAAAAGAGAAACACAGAATCAAGATTACTTTTCTAAGTACTTATATGTACTCGGTTAGTTGTAAGTATTTTCCCTCTAAGTTTAAGTAACTGACGCAGACACACGTGTTGCAAATTAAAATGGACAATGGTAAAGAAAACATTGAATTGCACTTCTAGTAGTATAAGTATGCAGTAAACAAGACACACACTCCCCTTGTATTTGTAGCCAAAAATCATAATGACTCACTTTAAGTAGGAGAATTGTCTGCTAGTATATCTGTATACTACTGTAAATATTCAAGATGAATGTTTTCATGTGGCAGCCTAATCCTTTGAAAGGTCTTCCGCATTTTTCTTAGACTTCACATAATATTAGCCGATTACATATGTCTCTCCTACTTATATATCACATTTGATACTTCAGTAGGGCCAAGCAGAGCATGGCTTGCCAAAATATCAAATATCCTAAATCTGAGTACGAAGTACATACAACACGCGGCTTTGGCATGCGTTCTCTGTGTCATGTACATACCATAGATACATAAACTAATGTAATGTAATGTAATAGAAGTGTGCAATGCGTAATAATAATACAATAGTACGAGTACTAACACACAACTATCAGTAGGTATCTGCAAAAGATTTACGCACATGTATGTGTAATCCAGATAAAAATAAAACAGTACCTATACCTACTTATATAAAAGATAGTAGGCCATGTCAGGCCAATCCATAATAATGCGATGTGAAATGGGAACAGAGCAGAAGTTGAGTCAAGCCGAAGTTCAGTGAAATCGAATCGAGCAATTTTTTCCTGTCCAGCGTTTTGAATGTCATATATTGTAGCATGTCTATTTTTACAGCCACTTTTACACGCAAATACACGTACTTACGCGTATGTATATGAAGAGTATCAATTGAATAACCATTCTTATAGAAAAAGAATAAACAAATATATGTGCCCATACGCGCAGAAATATTACATCAATTAAATTGGACTAGCTACGCAAAACAGATTGCTAAGTTGCTATATAAGTATTTCATGTCCTCATTTTACACGGATATTAATATTACTGTATATCATTACTATTACACAACCTAGTAGAAATGAAGATGAAAACAACACATCAATCTATGAACTACATAACCCTATATACATGTAGATTCATTTAGCAAGGAAAATGAAATCGGTCAGCATAAAAATTCCTACAACTATTCTGGAACAGTTGGCAGTATTTCTATAGGAATTTAATGCAATGTGTATCTGAATGTATATAATTTTTCGGACTCAAAGTGTATGAATGGATAGAGAGTGAAGTGATGTTTATGTTGAGTTTTTGTTTGAGTTCATTGCAATGTAAAGATTACGCTTTTCGTAAGCCCCACACACCGCATCAGCCGCAGCCGTTTATGCCATGACATGCAATGCCAGCCAGTTCAACGCAAACCAAACCAGACCCAGTGCGAGTCTCAAGTCGAGTCAGTCTCAAAGAAAGTGAAATGAATTGATGTTTTTGTGGAGTTAGTGTTAGGAGTTAGGCAAGGCGAGCTTTTACAATTATTAACTGCAATACATTACCTACCAGCTATACATTTCCTATGGATGTATGCACATAATACATACAAAACTATAAACGCCATTCCATTTACATAAAAGAAGCCATATGATATACCTACACGCATTAACATAGATACTAAGTATGTTACGTGTGTAAAGATAGTGAGACAGAGAAGTAAATGTTAGTATCTGCTAAAGTTCATCCTTCCTCATGCTTAAAGCTATGAGCAATTTATCTTTACGAAAGACATGTTATATTATACTCTGTATTGTACATTTATTCTTCATCCATTCAGTTCAATGCTGATGCTGATAACATTAACATTACTATTTACTACGAACTATTACTATAGTATATAATAGCTTACCTTCCCTTGTCTTCCTAAATTCGAAAGTGACCGTGAACATGAAATACTTACACGTAAAACCCTTAGAGCTCTTCATTCTTATGTCATATTATGTTTTCTTCCTTTTTTCTTCCCACTATTATATATATAATACTGTAATTGTAAAACTACTACCTACTTCCCACCTGTACTGTAGCATAGTAGATATAATTACGATAACATTGAATCTCCTCAAGGCGTTTACTATGCTATGTTGTGTTTAGCTAGAACAATTAGCGTACAACAAATAGGTTCCAGATGTACATCCCAAACTAACGTACTAAATTCCTAGTTCCTTCCTACTACACCTTCATTGGATTGTTAGATACTTATACTAGTTATTTATTGTTTATAGTAGCCTATTGACTGAAACGAGATTATAGTTAGTTTAAGTGAAAGGCGAAAGGTATGCATTACACAGCACATATTAATTTATTCAATGCTCTTCTGCGCTTATGTAATGTTAAAAAGAGCCATAAATATAGTTAGCCTATCAGTTCTAATAGGAAAAACAATGACAGTGGTCAATTAAATCAGCCACAGGCTTAAAACAAGGCTTACTTACATACTTATGCATAATATGGACTAACAACATAATTAAACTTCAGATCAGATAAGAACCCTTCTATCTAAGTCCTGCCTTTAGATTTATTATTTGCATATAAAGGTATGTTTACCGGGATATGTGCATTTAACCGTTCCAGTTTCAATACTAGTTAATTAGTTAGTTAGTTACTAGTGCGCACAATTAACTTGAAGTACTCTATTGAAGTACCAAATGTACAAAATCAACAGCAAAATAATGGCGAATCGAAATTTTCCATAACGTAATATTTATGATGATATTTAGCAATGTATACCAATTAATATCTATCGTATCGTACCATTTACATTTGATGTCCTTAGTAAATAGTTATAGGTACTCAATATTAACATACATAACCCCTTGACTCCTGATTGCGGAAAATGTTGAGATATTTGATAGGACTAGGACTAGACAACAAATTCTATTAAATACACTATTTTGCAGTTACACATGTATATTATACCGCTTAAAAGTACAAAAGTCTTTATGTTGTGCTATACATTCCTTGGTGCATTTATATAGAACATTAATGCTAATTTGTAATTGTGACGACAATACAATACCATTCATTGAAATTATATCTGCTAGCGTTTGCAATTAATGGATATTACAATATGCTACTGACGCATTAATCCTATCTTGAGGATGCTTGTTTATTTTGTTTGCTTTAATTACTCTGCTGATTCACAAACTGACGACGGATTGGCATTGAGTGGAATAGATAAACAGAATTCTTTTAAAGTATTTAATCAATAAGAAGCTATGCTGTTTCTAACTACTGCCTACTCATGTAGTAGGATCATTTTTAGCTTTATTTACATTCCCTGTACTAAGTACTCAACAAATACTTCACAGAATTTAAGTACAACTGCTCAAAGTATAATTCGTTAGGTATTATCGCCATTGCATTGCAGACTGCGATTAATTAAATGTTTTCTGTTGTGTGTGCTATGTACCAATATACAATTAATTGGCTTCTGCGTACGAATAAATATTATATATAATCACCAGGAAGTGAAAATAAATCTCAAAGCAAACAAATAACATTGATTTTAACGAATAAACTTCAAAATAAAGGTGAATGTCATAAGGCTAGATGCCAGATCCCATTTTAGAAAAATTGCGATGTACTTTTAATGTTATTTTCTAATAATTATCGATATCCTCTAGTAAATCGCATTATTAAACAATGAAAAAATGTACAGGAGCGATTGCACTCCATTGTATGCAATTGTAAATAAACGCAGGCTTATATCAACAATAATAAAAACTACACGAGTGTTTAAAAAGATTGCTTTTTTTGTGCCATTCTGTTTATTAACTACAGCAATATTTTTGGAATTGTGAACAAATGTTTATGAATAGGAAGAGAAAGAATCGATGTTTATTACTTGTATTAAAATTCTTGTCATGTCAGTTTTATATTTTATCCGAATAGGAGTCCATACCACTTCCTGTATAAGTAAAACCCATAAAAATGTACTAAGGATGAGTTTTATTAGGTGGTACAAAATTTTTTATTGCCGAATATATAGAATATTTTCCAAATGTAAAACTAGGGCTATATGCGCCATGTATGGACTTATATTGTGCAATATCTGTCCTAAATAAGCTACAGTGCTTTCCTAACATCACATCAGCTCGGGGAAATAGGAAAAGGCATAAAGAAAGATTGCAAGGTGAGTGAGAGAGAGTATTGCACTTAAATTCTATTGATTTGTTTGCTTTTCATTCCCATTCCACGATTCATTCTGCATCCTATAGGATGCAATGCAACTTGTCTTGTGTTGATGCACTATCCTTTGTATCAATAAATGGCAGTGATCTTGTATGCTGATGGAGTATAAAGAAGGTAAGGTAAAGCAGACGCAACGCAAGGGTCGGATGTACTTTGAATATCAATCGCTATCATTATTGTATGTATGTAGTACACAGTACACACATTGCATTAGGAATACAATACACATAGAATATTGTTCATAAGCTGGAGGGTTTCAGCTCTAGATCTTATCCTGTCATCACTGACACACCTTTTCTATTTATCTGTAGTTAATATACAGGTATAATATTTATGTATGCTTTATAACAGTATGACACGTTGTTGGCTGTTGATTGTACACAAGAGAAACATAATTGTCAACGCCAACTTTCTTTTGAAGGTGACGTTAATTAAATTGAAAGCTTTCCACATAACTTGTATGTATTTCAAGTTTACACAAGGTTTAGCCTTCTCCTTCTTCTAATCCAATTCAAATTTCATTTCACCTTCGTGGAGACCTTGGTGTTAGTTTAGTGTTAAAATTGCAATCATAAAATTATTTGATGCATGAATCTAACCAAAGAAAGTTGACTTGCTTCTGCTTTGATGTATAATATCGTAATAGGGCTCCATAAATTTGTAGTGGTGACAATGACATTACTTTCACTTTCATCACTTTCCTGTATGCATATACCCATTTTCTGGAGCATTTTATGCTGCAATTAGTTTCGGCCAAGTATAGTGTCACTCTGGATGGAACATAAATATATTATATCTTATAGCCTAATGTTTGGTCTATACTTATACCATCATTAATTTAGTACGGTTTACATATTCATGTAATTAGCACACACCCGGCTTGGTTTCTTTTTTCGCTCTTACTATAAATAGATCCAACATGGTATCAGATATTATTCATATAACAATTTCCTATGTATTTAAGCCCATCAGTATTAGGAACACTGTTTTCAATAATAAAGTAATGCTCCACGTGTTAATTGTATTTACTTAAGGACAGAACACAATGTATAAATGTATATTTTGAGTGATGACAGAAAAGATCAAGGTTTGTCCTAATTTTGGAAAGAATGCAATACTTGCAAACAAAGTTTGCATGCTTAGACTTTGATGACAAGACTATAATTTCAATTTGAATTGAAGTATCGTAATCAAACCATGATAATGGGTTACTCTTTGTATAGAAATGTTTACTATAATTGAAGAATCGTTTACGTTACATAAATATAGTTACGTAACCAATCTCTTATACTTAGTATGATATACATATATGTCCATCTGCAGTATTAGTTGTAGCATGTGTTTAAATCTCTTGTATATGAATGGAAATGTTGTTTGGTAGGCGAAGGTCATTTGCTAAAAACGACACGTAGTGTAAAACGGTGCTGCGGAGATCTAATCTTCTGAGATTAAATTAGCGAAATGACAACAGATTCACAATCGTTTACGTGTAATATCTGCAATGGACTTGTATTAATGATAGAGGACCACTTTACTCAGAATAGCCATTTGGGAAACCTATCAGAGACCGGTTTACATTGTTTGCTTACATACACGGAGTTTTATCTTTTATGTACAATTCGATTCACCAAAACATTTTGACTCATTTAGTCTGAATAGTGACTTCATGACACAGTTGACATGACACGTCAAAACATCACCTCCATAAATCTCTGTGCTCATAGGAAACTTTTTTCACACACGGAAAAGCAATTATATTATTTGTCGTATTCATTATCATTAAGCTACACGTGGAATAATTGCCGTAACTGGATGAATTTTTTCTGCAACCTACAATCAGTTTGATTGATAGGATTTAACTGAATTTCTAAAGATCAATTAAATTAAATCATCGTATCATTATGCATAAATCCTTCATATCAGTTTGAATAAAATGCATTATTATGCAACTCGTCTCAATCTCGATAACAACTCCCCATGCAGTCTGATAAAATGAATTAGTACATATCTGGTAAACATAAATAATACTATAGTCAATGTCACTAAACTGCACGAGTTTCCTTCGTTTTGAAATGGTGGCAATGAAAATTAGTATTTATTGCATTTACATCATGCAATAACAGATTGTGAAATCATTTCGGTCTCGCTGTTGATTTTAACCCACATGCATATATGCAAATCATAGGAAATAGTTCTGAGTATGATTAAGTGACAAAATATTTCAAAAATGTAATGCAAAGGATGTATACGAAGATATACTAGTGTTTAGGTAATCTGTTTTTATTTAATACGCAGTGTGTATACACCTAATTATTACATAACAATTTAATTAGATTAGTTAGGCATATTTAGTACAGTGTGTTGTAAAGGATCGGTTTACAATTTACAATTGCATAATAATATCAGCCCACATCGACTGAATAAAAAATTCAATTCATATGATTGTATAGTATTTAGTTTAGTTTTATTGACAATATACTTGCATGCAACTTAACTAGTGCAGTGCAGTGTAGGCCATGGTTGCACATGTATGATACATCTATATATAATCAATAGAAATACACATCATGACACAACAAAAACATATCGCTATTTACGGTCTCATACTGCAATTTGTAGTGCCCATCTCCTGATGCATTGAATCTTTTTCAAGGCCTGGAGAAGCAAGAGCCTTCCATGTAGACAAACTCATCTCTTATTGTTGTCTGGTATGTAGTGATGCAGCAATACAAACATTTTGTAATTTGCATAAGTATATCATAAACTAATTTAATACTATCAATATTATCTTTTGCCCACTCATCATTCTAATTCAACATGATACACAAGTATGGAATGAATCAAGTCCCTGATTATGATAGTAGTACATAATTGTGCTGTGCATACTTTCAAAGTGCAATCTCCTTATCCATAGCTGTATTAGAAAACTGTAGATTATTCCCGAGTATCACTACTACTAACGTTATTAGCAAAGATAATGCAAATGAATATGAGTACATGGTCGATACTGCATAAATATACAATACATTAACAAATCCTTCTTGTAAATATATAAAAGTAAACGCGTTTTGTAGCATTCACTCCTAAATTTTGAAAAACAATTGGTTCATACATGGTTTTTGGAAGAAAAATAATTTTTTTCAGCACAATTTTAAGTGTTCCTAAGTATGTGCATATATTTAGTGCGAATTACTCTGTAATTCTTTTAATTGCGTACCACACAATATCAGTTTGTTTAATTGTAAGTATGTTTGAACAATATAGTAGGCATTGGTTGGAATGTAGGGAATTGTTATAGAAATAACGCATAGGTATTTAAAGCTTAACCCAGTGTATTATATATACGCAAGGTTGATTATACTGGAAGAGCTCTGCACGTGTAAAGGCAAAGATAAACAGAAGAAAAAATTTGTCTGCCCCACCAGATCATAGTGAGGGTGAAGGTTGGCTGCGATATGATATGATACGATTGTACTACACCTGCTCGTATTATGTTGGTTTAACAGTAAAAGATATGAGGATCAGATTAGCACTAGTGCAAAAATTTCCTGCATCCAATATTATGCAGAGACTAGCCGCAATGATAAATTACATCAAGAGCAAATAGTATTAACTTTAGAAAAGAAATTTGATGAGCCTTTTCGTATGTACTTTGTACTGTCTTGTCTAGTGGCTCTTAACACAACACAGTTACATTTACTTACATTACGTAGGATATGATACGATAGCATGGATTACGATGTAGCCAACCGATAGCTACTTACTACTTTACTGCTATCAATGTAAAACGAGTTACTCCAGCTCTACTGTACGTACTGATTAGTAAACAAAAAAGGATAAGACCTAGTAAAGACCATTAACTTTTATTATGATTTTACTCCCAGCCAGACAAGTTCATTCACGAGTATAGCAAAGTGTATGGGAAACCTTCAATAGCCAAACACCACCAAACCACCATTTCATTTCATATGATGAGGCGAGACTAAATTAAATGTAAATAAAAGTTACACTTACTCAATTAGAATGTTACTTTGTTGCATACTATCTGTATTTATTTTATTCTTTATCGTTTAACGATCATCGTTAATTACCACTTTTTTATGTCTCACTCTCTGTAATAAAAAATAATGTTATTTGTTTTAAGTCCATTTGGATGTACGCGATTGTGAACAAAACTACAATTTAAATACTTACTGAAAGAACAACTATTTAATTTCTCACTGTATGAACTAAAAAGTATGATAATGCTAATGTACCGGATCCAATCTAGTTTCTTTCTGTTAACAGGCGTTACTTAACAAACCATGAGTGCCTAATAAAAATGCGAACAAAGCAATAATTATAATCATATATCTGTAATAAATAAATAAATGATGTTTGCTTCGTGTCAACTATGTTGCTCTATACTGCTTTTACTAATAGAATGGATGAATCAATTTTAAATAGAAGATTTATACTAACTTTATCACAGTGCTGTTAGCAACCTGTATTCAATGGTACTATTAATTAATTAGAATATCATTTAATATTGTCAGGTAATGCATAACTGGAACATTTTTAATGCAAGATTCGTAAAAACATAAATCATTCATGCCAATAAATAGGTTTTCATGCAGGAATGAGTAAAAATGTGCTATTGGTTCCTATTTTCCAAATGTATATGGTCTGTAAGCTCCACACGCATAATTATTGGCACATAGTGTTTTATTTAGCGTTAAAATGCGTTACTTTTCCATTCATAAGGTTAGCTGATCTTACTAGAGATAAAACAGTAAAGGAAAGCATTAACACTCTAACAGTTAGGACTAAATAAATATTATACGTAGATACTGCAGATAAGACTTTTTATTGTGGTAAAATGGTGTAATGGAAATGATATACGTATAAGTTGTGCGTATGGATGTACTAGCAATAAGTATACAATGAAACTGTATAATCTGATTATAGAGCATCTATCTATCTCTTTATCTAGTATACCTATGTACTGTATTACAGTGTAAGTACAGTAGGGACTTGGTTGGCAATTTAGATTTATATTGTGATTTTTACAGTAAAAAAGTACTAACTTGACGTAAATATAAGTTACAAAAGTTGCAAAGTACTATACTGAAAGTAAGACTGAATTAAAAAAGTATTGTGATGTCAGGCCAGGCAGAGGATAAAAAGATAAAAAAACATAAAACACCTTTACGCAGTTAAGTACTTACTCACGCACAACTTGTATGTACTAGTACGCTTATTAAATGTAGCTAGGCGAATATTATTATTTACCTTTTTTATACGCACTTCCATAATATCCATGTTATAGTATATCATAAGTACGGTACATTTGTATACATACATACTATTGGCATGAGCTTGACTTGACATTGAGCTTTGAAACTGTAATCTTGCATTTTAAACAATGAACAAGTAACAAAGAGTAACAAAAAGAAGGATAGCTCCATCATCATCAGCACCATCACAGAAAATGCAAACCTTAGATTTAATGTGACTCATTTCGCATTCGCATTCAGTTGGAAGCAACTTGAAAATTACTAACTAGCTGCTCTTGTATGCAAAAATTAAGGTCTTGACAATCATCGTCTGGTTTTTGCTTTGGTTTGGCTTGCATACGCAACTGCGTGGAGGAAAACCTTTCCTTGTAATCCACACACACTTGAATCATACGAAAGTTGTAGTAATTACGCATGGAGGATCTTCGTATAATTTTCATACTTACGAACTTACGCATATATAAAAGTGTTAAGTAGGTACCTAGCTAAGATATCAATATGGAAAAACTACATGTGCAGATACATAAAAGAACACTTCCCTTTTAACTACTTAACTAATAATTTACTTGCTACCATTATAAATGTAAGCATTACGCATGTAATATAATATGCGTTAGGTACTGTACCGTACTATGTACTATATGCTATACAATGTATTAAAAACAGAAAATGTCTAAATAAATAAGTAATTCATAATTCATAGTAATGAGCTGAGCTGAAGGTAACACTATATGACTACGAATGTACTTACTATTTAATATAGCTGTTTATAGATAATCACAAGTTATAAACAATTTCAGTGACAAGGTACAATGCAACATAGAACATTTAACAAAGTAAACCGTGCCTGGTGTAAAATTTGACCCCGCTTTTCCTGAAATATTCCTATTTGGTCTTCAACAAAATCCAAAAGCCACGAGCCTCACTCTAGCATTGAAAATTCTCTGTTGAGAAACTTAAAATCAACTTTTAGAGCTGACACTGAATTCGTTGCTCTGCTTTGGGGCTCTAACATTGTTTCTATCTCTCTATTATATGATCTTTTTATGTATTAGTGTATGGAAACTATGCACCTATCCATTTAGTGAAAATAATATATACTTTGGTATCTTTATTTTTTATGAGTAATAATATACACACAAGTATTAAAGTATTAAAGTATATAAATACTTATTCTAAATTTTGCATACCTGAATCTTACATTATTAAACAGCCACAGCTTAGAATATCAAATTATGATAATTAGATCGTATATTGAAATCACATTTGTAGATAACTTTTACGTCCAATATTTATCGTTCAGAAAAATAATTCAAATCCAAAGCATGTGGGTGTATAATGAAAATGAACCCAAAAACAGCAATACGTTCACAAGACTCAAAGTGGTCAACATTGTCAAGTCAGGAAAACAATATCAAGTTTTTTATTTATGTTGTGTCTGTCCTGTCCTGTCTTTCACCCTGTCATTATCTTCCTTCACCTTTTAGGAGCAGGTACTGCATTTACTTGCGCTACATGCATATAATGTCACATCACAAACTTACAATTCAGCTGTATATCATACCAAATAGCAAAATTAAAAGGTTTTATCTCATGCAGGTATCTACAAACTTGGTTTCCTTTCCCTTGGCCACTATCATTCATTGCCAAAGACCAAAGAAGTCAAATTGCGTTAGTACCGGTACATCATATATCGTTATCCTTATCCTTCTTGGTTTGCTCTGGTTAGCCCTTGTTTTGCTTAATGTTATTACAAGGTATTCTTCCTCGCAAGTTCTTACATAAAATTAAGACAATCATGCTGTTTAGAGTTTACACTTATTCAGTTATGTACAATTGCTCTCTCAGTTGAGATCTTTAGAGAGTTTGCTAAGAAAAATGCTAATTGAATCTTCATGTTCATTTAATTTTGATAATATGGTTCCTTGTAGTTTACCGAAAACATGAAGAAGGTAATAAGAACTGTATTTTCTAATGGTATGTTCTACATAGTACTTTCATAAAATAATCCACATCCAAGTACAATAAATCTTTGATTTTAGATTATGCGTACTCTATTAGTTAGTGTTTAAAGGGTAAGCATTACGCATAGATTTTAGTACAATCATCGCTTAGTGGATTGGATAGCAAGTATAGTTAGAGTAGTAAAGTAGAAAATACTTGAGAAAACGACGGAATATATTAGAACACATGGCTTAAAGCGTGCACGCACTTCATTAAAATTTATAACTTCTTTAGCAAGTAAATCAAATTGCCATCGATTGTAAGGTAACAGGGGCTACTATACACACAAACTGTATTCAGTCAACCCATAAGCATTATAAATGTGCACATTTAATCGCTGTAAAAAACAAAGTGATTTTAAACAGCGGTATTAGCATTAACAAAGGGAAAGTATAGGTTTAGGGTGTATCAGTAGGTTTGTAATAAGTATAGAATGTATTATGTATTGGTAATAAACCATGGTAAACGGTCCACCGAAGTATTGGAATGGTAACAGTCAAGGTTAATAGACAAAATATGTAAGTA
>JAQFYC010003499.1:0-20533 GCA_034694165.1 Tomocerus mixtus
TACTTAAACTTATACTTAAATATTAAATAGTTAGTTGGTATAAGTAGGTCCTTATAGCAATTTACAGTCAGCTTGTGGACCAAATTCTAATAGTAGATAGTAGATAATATAAATAACGTACCGTTGACCGTTACTACACAAATATTATAATATTAGATTGTATTGCCTTACCCCAAACCAAAGCCACGAAACCGTTTCAAATGTTTTAAACTTCAATTTTAACATTTAATATTTTAATATTCTCTCACAGTACGATACCACAACTTAATTGGTGATAAAATGGGCACATAAAAATCATTATTGATTTACTTTGAATCCGGCAGTAGCCAACTTACTTATATATATTTTGCAGTAGCTTGAGGCACTGTGAGGTTCTGCTGGAAGAAGTGAGTTTCATATAACTTTGTTTACACCCGTGTTGCATCTGTTTATTTAGTTGCTCTTCCTCACTGCGCCCTCCAAACAATAAGTAAAGTAAGGATTACTTCATTAGGTGATCAGACAGATAAAATCTCTAAAAGCTCACTTCTTTCCTATTATTGCATTTTGTACAGCATAAAGTGTTTAGATTCAATGTTGGTGATCCTTTACCTTATCCGTGTTAAATTAAATGCAAATACTTGACAATACCTAAAGCATGTTTAATAATAAAACTGCAAGAATTTTGTAGTCGTATACTTTTGATGATCTCGTTCATTGTAATATTATGCTACAATGCTACTTGTTTAAATAAGCCGAAATTGTGAAAATTGGAGAAGATGGTTCGATTAAAGTCAGCATTGTGCATCTTATTGACTGTTTGTCACTTGGAAACTATATTCGTAAGTGCTCGGATTCAAGAGAGTTCTTCCGTCGAGCCGATGTTCGAGGAATACAATCGTCAACTGTGGTATTTTAAACATGCTGGTGCACAAGTTGCCTGGAATTTGAGTATCGCCATGAGTCCCGAAGTCCTTGGTTAGTATTTTTATGATATTGCATTAATTAAGCAATAATTACTTGTGTAATCGACAAATAACTTAATTAAATACAAAACACAGCGTATCTACATTACATATTTCCGTAATTGTGTACATACTTACTATGAATTATGTATGTATATTTAAATAACATAATCCTTGATTATTTATAACATTTTTACATACAGACGAAAACGAAAGACTATCGATCAGCAGTAATATTTGGAGCAACCAATGGTGTGGAAGATTTATTAGTGTCTACAATGGCAATGGACAGGATTCGGTTGGGAATATCCGCTCCTCATATTGGACACCTGAGCAATTCAGACAAGTCTATCTCATTTGTAGAGGTCCGAGATTTACTTCATATCAACTCAGGTCAGATCTTCACCTTTATATAATTTTAAATCTGGTTCAATGTTTATCTTTACGACGCGACGTAATGATTTTAAATTTCTATTTTAAATAAATTAAATATTCAATGTTTAAATATTTATATACTTATCTGTATTACATGTGTTTTCAATTTGTAATGTGTAATGCAGCAACATCTTGTCCATTTTGAGTTCGATGCAAACTCTGTACAACGAGAAAGTGTGTTTCGATGGAAAGTGTTACCGGATGGAGCCGGAATTGAACATATTTATGGAGCGGACTAGGGACGAGTCACAGTTGAAGAAAGCCTGGATTACTTGGCATGACAAAATTGGGGCAGTGGTGAAACCGCTCTATTCCAACCTCATCCACATGCTCAATCAAGGGGCAAAACAAGCAGGTAATCTCATAAATATTCTCATTTGGAAAATAGGTTTAAAATTGTTCTTTAAAAGATTAGATTATACATTTTCTTATAAGATTATGTATAGGTTATGTACTAGGAGTGTTTAAACGACTAGTATGTTTTGCAATTGATGCTGTAGGTCACGAAGACATGGGGGACTGTTGGAGACAAGAGAGTGAAATCGAAAATGTGGAATCTGTGGCCAAAAAGCTGTATTCTGAGGTAAAAGATTTGTATGCTCTCCTCCATTCCTTTGTTCGATTCAAGCTGCAAAACTTTTACGGGATAAAACTAGAAAGTGGAGCAATTCCAGCTCATCTTCTAGGTATGTCCAGACTATTTATTCTACAGTTATTCAGAAGCATGTTAAAAGTATAGACAGGGCCAATATATCCTTTGCTTCACGTTACCCCAGTAACCAAAAATGAGGGATTTGCATATTTGAATATAATAGCTCTAATATTTTACCTTGTGACACAAAGTTAAATTTTTATTTATCTGCTATTTCGAACCCCAAAATTTTGAAATGTGATTTTAATTGAAGAAGAAACTTGACTTTGAAATGAAAATACTAAATTAGCAGTGGAAATTTTATAATCACTGGTAATTTTAAGTATAATTGGAGCACTTCCTATTCTTTATCCATTGTCCCACTTTAATTCTAAGCACCAAAATCAAACCGCGAGAAGAATAATTCGGATATTTGTAGAACGTTTCTCGATGCGCATTGGAGTGACTGAGTCCTTGCTTTGAGCCTGTCTATAGGAATTCTGGCAATGTGCTGGTAATGCACCAATACATTCGGAATACAATACCGTATTTCCCTATTTCCCTAATATATTTTCATGATCAACATACATGTCTTGTTGTCTTATTATTGTATTACTTGGGCAAGCCACGTTCACGTTACCCCATGCATATAATACATTTAACATTCAGAAGAAGAAATCAATACGTATACTGACAGGAAAGTCTTTGGCATTGGCATTAGTGAATGCTGACGTATATGGAGTAATTTTCACTTGGTAAAGTAAATCAGTCCACTAATAGGTAATGTGATACTGCATTGTTGATAATTCCGTGCGTCACCATCAACATCGGAAACCTCCGCATACTCTCACACATATTATGTAACACGGTGTTGATATGCTAAGTATTACACAACAAAACAAACAGCATAGCCTTAATCAATCTACGAACTACGAATTGTGGACATTGAATGGATGACCACACAATGTTCTGATTAAAGTCCCAATTCCACCATAGCAATTTCAATTATATTTATATACAGGGTGTATCAGAACCGTGGACATGTGGCTTTGGATATAAATATTTATATTGAAGGTGTCACAGTTGTCTACAAATTACATTCTAAAATTAAATTACGACTGTACGATCATGATTCGCCCTGTACATGGAATTTAATTAATATATACATAATACGTATTTAATTTACATTAATTTTTTAAATAGGTAACATGTGGGCTCAAAACTGGGCCAGTTTGATTGACATCGTTTGGCCAGAGAATGATGGCACAGCAAACCGGAAAAATCCTTTGGTCGAATCAATGGGTCTGTCAAATCTAAGTGTTACCGATATGGTGAAAAAGGCAGAGTCCTTCTTCATTTCTATGGGTTAGTGTCAGCATATGTTTTATCTTCTACCAATTATTGTCCAAATAATTTAACAGCAATGTTTTTAATGATTAATACGTATACGTGTAATTTATTTTTCAAATTTCAAACGAAATAAATTAAAGGTATTTAAAAATTATTAAATTTTAGGTTTTCCCGAGCTGCCGCAGTCTTTCTGGGAAAATTCTTATTTTGAAGCGAAAAAAGAAAAGAACGGAGAGAAAAGGGGGATGCCTGGGGTCACTGGAGAATCCACGGATAGTCGAAACTGCCACGGCTCCGCTGCAAATATGTTTGGATGGCCAGAGCCCGATTATCGAATGATGATGTGTGCAGAAGTGAATGATGAAGACTTGATTACAATTCACCACGAAATGGGGCACTTGATGTACTTCATGGCTTATCGGGATCAGCCCACCATTTTTCAGGTACCAGGTTCCATGCAAACACTTTCAAAACATTTATTGTTGAACTTGTTTTTCTTACTCAACATTGGCGATCTAGATATTTACTCAAATATTTTATTTTCCCAGACGGCAAACATATAAACACTTCTAGTTAGAACACATTTATAACAAGTTAAGGATTAAGGACGCTACAAAGAATCTATAGAGAAGGACTCCAATGTAGGGATGTGGTGACCAAAACTACAGTTGCATTTCATTGCCTTTGACATCTGCTCACTAATCCATTAGTTTTTCTGTTGACATTTCCTCAGAGCTGATCCAATTAATTACATAATTCTTTATACATTCGTAATTGCACTCTACGTAATTGCATTCCCATAATCTCACACTCTTAATGAACTCTCTCCCACATTCAGTCTAAAACTCACTCAATCTCTAAAATGGACTCAATCTAATATGTTCAGCTCACTCGACACAAAATACAGATCAGAAACCATAATTAATTCTTTTACAGCTGTGAAGCATCAATATGGTTAAAAGTAATGTTGTTTTAGCACACAAATTTTATGGGGGTATTCGTCTAGGTTTTCTGATCTGGTGCGGCAATACACTTTTATAATAAATCGTTAAATCGTCCACACTGTGTATTTTAATAAAATAACTTTTATACACTATATTACAGGATGGGGCAAACTCTGCTTTCCATGAGTCTGTGGGAGATGCGATAACCTACGGATTGAGAAGAGAGGGCGACGGCGAGATCTCAATGAGAAATCTCCTCAAGATCGGATTGGCAAAATTACCGCAAATCGGGTTCGGTCTTGTGATGGACAGTTGGCGGTGGAAAGTTTTCGCTGCGGAGAACTCGGTGTCCCGTTGGAATGAATTGTGGTGGGAGCTGAATGAAGAGGTTTTGGGTCTCCGCCGACCGGAGGGCTACAACGAGAATCAAAATCGATTGGATGCAGCAGGGAAATTCCATATCATTGACAACATCCCCTACATCCGCTACTTTATGGCATCGTTCCTCCAATTACAATTTTATGAAGCCATGTGCAAAGAAGCAGGCTGGACGGATTTGCACAAATGCCAACTCCGGGGCTCCATTCCTGCCGGTCGGCTACTCTGGTCAGCTATTATATCTATTAGACACTATAAAATCTCTATGCAATTCCTTATATTACTTTTTTGCTCGTTCATGCTAATTTTACAAGTAAATGTAAACCAAACAGTAAACAGGCACTCTACTAATGTACTAATATTCGTAATATATATATGTTGCAGGCAATAAGCAAAACCGGTATTAACGTTAATGCCTAGGCAATAAGTAAAATTTTCCCCAAATTGCAGTTTTTGTCCATAAATGAGTACTGAACATAAAATTTCTTAATATTGAATTTATCAGTCTGATAGAGCAATTAATCGAGATTCAAAAAAGTGCTACTTCAACAATTTGTGATTATAAATGTCCATTTTATGGGCAGTTAAATTTTCAAATATAAGCGCTTAGAAAATGGGCATTTATAATCACAAATTGCTGAGGTAACACTTTTTGGAATCCCCGTTAATTGCTCTATCAGACTGATAAATTCAATATTAAGATATTTTATGTTCAATACTCATTTATGGCCAAAAACTGAAATTAGTGGAAAATTTTGCTTATTGTCTAGGCATTAACGTTAATGCCTGATTTTGTTGAATACCTGCACCATATATGTATACGTGTGATAAATATTAATTGCTATTCTTATATACGTTATACTTATGTATATCTTTCTTGAATAATTGACACCTATAGTTTTAATATGTTTACATTAAATTAAATTGATGTAAAAGCATATTCAATATTCATCCACATTTTGATTTTGTTGACGATAGGAGGATGATGAGGGAAGGATCGAGTAAAAGCTGGCAAATCGTCCTCCAGCAAATGACTGGTTCTACTGAAATCAAATCGAATGCATTGCTGAAATATTTTCATCCCCTCAAGATTTGGCTGCAAAAGCAAGTCACCCATTATAATTTGACACTGGGATGGTAGCTAAATTATGAAAATACGGGTGACCTTGCAAATCCTACAGTACTTGGTGGAACAATTCTTGACGAATATTTTTCGGAATGGGACACGCTGTCTATTTCAATGTCTAATAACCACTTCTATATATAATACGTAATATGTAGTAAAGTTACGTAATGAAAATTAGGGAAAATTAAATATATTATGAAAAAAATGCCCTTTTAATTGGTTCTTATGTGTATACACACATTCTCATTTAAAATAATTATAATTTGCACTATTACATTGGTATGGTAAAATAAATTGGTAATTAACTACTGTACTTAAATGGGCTGCGTTACTTAAATCACGGATACCTAATTAATTTTAACTTTGGGTGCCTAAATTTACTCTCAGCTTCAAAGCCGTTAAACGTGCCCGGATGCCAATAGGGTGCACAAAGTCTTCAACTGCCAATTTCCCCGCAAATTTTCTATTTTCACCAAACATTTGAGTCATTTTGCACGCGATTTTTAAGATAATGAAAATAATAAGCAAGTAAATAGTAAAATATTGTGGTACTATCTACATACATGTTCCGAATGTCCGTTTTGTAACTCCGGAACTATTAACTATTGCAAAAGTGAAACGATATTGCGGATATTATCCTATTTTACAAAATTTTATTCAAATTTTCGAATACTAAAATTTTTACATTTTTGTGCTGACGCACACAATTTACAAATAGGGTTATACAGTAATCCATTTAATACAATAATTAGACGATTTAGATTTAGATTTAATTCAGAAGATACCTAATACCTACTTATCTAATTGATTTTTTTCTACTGGCCAAACAAAACTACAAAATGAAACGGCTGATTACATTTCTATCTCACTTTTCTTTTCGTAAACATATAACAGCAATATCCATGGAAAATGGAAAAAACGTTTAACCAAACCACTAACAATTTACACCAATTACCTTACTATTCTGATCTTTGGTATCTATGAACCTCATTGTAAACAACTGAAGAGGCGGGGATGAGGAGCATATCGATTAGCGTCTTCCACGGCGTCGCATTGAAGCGGAACATTGAGGACAGTACCATTTTCCTTTGGGAGTGGACACAATGCCAACACAAGGGTAGTGGAACCATTCAATGGGACACTGTCAATTGATAAAAATATTATTTATAAACTTCCTGTGTTTAAATGATGAATTTTTTGACATACTTATATAAAACTTAATCACAAATAATCACAATTAGTGAAATGAGAACGAACTTACGTCTTCATTGTCACAAGCAACCATATCGCCAAAGCTGATTTGATTACAGATGCAGTAGAGGGGTTCTGAGGGATCGTAACTCCAATCCGGGTTCTCGCCTGACGTGTCCATCAGCATAGTATCTTCCACCATTTCGTCCGCAGGCTGGCTCATCAAATCCGGATTCTGTGTGTGCTGTGACTTCCTACAGATTACAAATACATCTTTTATATTTATTATTAAAAAATTATATTTAGGTATTTAAACCTAGATCCATTCATAAAAGGTATTCGTATAAACTCCAGGTAAATTCTAGGAAATACACAAGCATACGCTAGATGTACTATTAAAATATGGTATCCCTCCGGCATATAACTAAAATCTTCTAAATGGGAGCAGTTGTTAATTAATAAACATGGTAAGATTGTAATTTGCAGTTAGTCTACACGTAATAAGCATAATAATGGTAACAATCAAAGATAACGTGAAATACTTTACAAGTTATTAAAACAAAAATAAAAAGAGATACCAAAAATTGTGCTTAACTTTGAATTTAAAAAATAGTAGCTGGTATTCTATTAGAGCTAGAAAATGATGTTTTGGCATTTTACATGTAATAAAGAGAGTTACTGGAGAACTACAATTAGCATAGGACTTTCTTTTACTTCGGCTTTTCTAATAAATATCTGCCTGGAATTTGCATGTTACCTTTTATTTCGTTTTTGTTCAACAGCTCCGCCTGAAGTGCCGGCAGTTGCGGCTAAAGCTTGTTGGGCCGCCTGGTGCAGTTCTGCATTGACCAAAAGTTCTCTTCCGACGCTAAACTCTGCCGAGTGGAGTCCCAAATTCACGGCGTCGAAAGATGCCTTTAAACTCGCCGTACGACGTCCTTGCTGCATCTGAAATCATATTTCAGCATTATTTATGGACAAACTTTAAGATAGACATTTTTGATTTTGTATATATATGACGGTGATTATTATACATTCAAGGCAATGAAGAGACCTGGGCAGTTTATTTATCAAAATATTTTTGCTTTTAAGATGGTTCATGTCAATAGCCCAATTTTTCGATAGCTTGAGTAAACAGAACCCGAAAAATTTTTTAGGCTGCTAAGTTTCTAATATTTTCTAATATATAATTGATCTTATTAGTCAAAATCGAATATTATAATACGGTATGATTATAAACAGAAAATTAGCTAAAAACTTTCCAAAAGCAATTTTTCGATTATATGTAAACAATTCTTAAATAAATTATACAGCAAACATCTTAATAAACTGCTTCAGGCAAACATCTAAATTGCCATATTTCTAAATTAGTCTATACAGAACGGTATATTTGGAGCATTACGTTGTGACTTACTTGCTGGGTGGCAGCAATAGCTTGGGAGGCTGCTGCGGCTATTGCGTTACCCCCGGCACCCATGTGTCCAAGACTGTAGCTCAGCGTCGGTGTCACCGATCCACTTCCAGGCTTTTCCACAGAACTCTTCCGTTCAGCCTTTTTCTCTAATTTTATTGACGACGTCGAAAACCGGTTTTCTTTCTGACTCTGGCTGTCCCGCTCCCGTTCCCTTTCAGATTGTGGCGGAAGATCCATTTCAAGGGACCCTGACAATATTATTAATAATATTAATATTATTAATTAATATATAATAATTGATAGCATTCGATTTTGTTGCGTAAATGTGTATCTAGAGTCTGAGACCAAAAATTACAAACCGCAATCTCACAACCCACAACAAAAACTGATGTCATTCTCAACAAATTCCAATATAGATTGCTGGCAATTAAATAAAATAAATGTACATTTATTCGCGAAATTGAGTATCCAGCAGTTTCAATTAGGATTTCTAACTTCAAGTATACAACTTATTATGCTAGATGTATAATGCCTAACAATCAGCTGTTGTGTACATTTGCACTGTTTACCGTTATTTCAACTTTCCAATGCAGTTTTAAATATACAGCGCAGTTTTGTTGTGGATTTTGTGATTTTATTTGGTTATCTGTGATATGTTGGTCACAAATTAAAATATATGACTAGCACTCACGTTTCTCGAGTACTTCTGTGATTCCGGCATTGTCAGCCTCCAGTTCCATCTTGAATTTGTGCAGTTCTTGGTCAAGTCTCCGCAAATAGCGGTCCACGAGATCGTACATCTGATTCGCTTGATGAACCTTCTCATCTGAAATTAAAAATAATTCAATGATTGAACCAAGTCCTGTTTATATGCTAGATAATGCTATTTATTTAATTATTATGGCCGAATTAACTAGATCGCTTATAAAATTAACATCATTTTGCGAATTTTAAAAAGGGAAAATAAATGTGACATACCGGCATCCTCCAGCGCTTTGTAATACTCTTTACGAATGGTTTCGAATTCAGAATCCCGTTCTGGACTGCGCTGCTTTTTGGCGTTCCCAAAAAACATTCTCATACGATCGTCAAGTTTATCCGATGCATCTAAAAATATTTTCATTAATTTCAAAGCATCAATCGGGGTTGTTAATTATTTACATTCAAACGTTAGAAAAATATCAATCACAGCTGCTACAGACTATTCCATATTTATTTATGAAAGCTTATTTAACAAATTAATGGTGTAAATAAATGTCACGTACTTTGAACTTGAAGGTCCAATTCCCGAATTTCGGTGAATCGATCTCGGAGCTCCTGAGGGAGGTGCTCAATCACTAAGAAAGTTTAAAAATTCATTTTTATTACTTTTTATTTATGTTTTCAGTTTTCTTAACAAAACTAAACACAATTTGAAGAAAATGCAATATTAAAAGTGTATAGATGACAGACTAATTTTCAATTGTCAATTAAAACTAAAGATCAAGAGGCTGACAGTAAGTCTATTCTAGTAATTGGCTACTAGGAACGTCAAAAGTCAAAGATAAACATACAAACTACCAAATTCGACATTCAGAATATTAGAGATACAGAATAATGAATAAAGATTCTTTCAATATTGTATTGGTAGGTAAATTATTGTCAAAATATATAATTGTAACTTACTTTCGAGGTAATCTTCCAAGTAAAGCATTATTAATTCTTGATTATCCCCACTTGTCACAGGAAATTTAGTCACGTAATTTTAATTTCAGTCTTAGTTACGAAATTACTTAAATTTTTTTATACTTCAATCCTAATTTATTTCGCTGACGAGAAAAGGAACGCCCAACCAGCCAGCTGTCCAGGAAGCTTCTTCTGCTGTTAAATAAATGCGGGTAAATTTTGAGCATTTGACGCAGCAATTGGGTTTGTCCTGTGTGTAGAGAGTAGTAGGGTCTGTCTGTAGATCGTCCGTAGAACCACGTGAACAGCAAACACAACATTACACAACTTCAAGAAAGAGCAAAGTAGAGCAGAAGAAGAATAAAAGAGAAGTTTTGGTGACGGTGAAAGTTGCCAACGATAACGATTGGCGAGAAGAAAGACCAAAATTAAAAATAATTATTTATTATGTATAGTTAAGCGCTGAAAATACCACAATAGTTCCCAGGAACAGGTGACGAGACGAGGTGACTGACAGGTTGACCATTTCATATTTCCTAAATGGAGATTGAGGTCAGCAAAAAAGTCAGGGTGAGTGGAATCTTAATTATTAATTATTATAGTTAGTAAATTATTATTGTGGATCTGGATATTGTATTTATTAAGTTTATTTTGTGTTGTAGGCGGCTATCAAAGCCAAGCTTCTGGAATTGGGAGTTCACGTCGGTAAGTCCACTTTTGACTTGGACATAACGTAAAATGATATATATCCTTATGACATATGATAAATGTTTGTGTTGTGTGACAGATGAAGAGTTGCCCGATTACGTGATGGTGCTCGTGGCCAACAGAAGAAGTCGCGTTCAGATGGAACAAGACTTGAACTTGTTTTTAGGAGACAACACCAACAGATTCGTCATCTGGCTCCACCATGTCCTAAAGGTATTTATATTTCATCCACATGTGTTTACGTGTATTTACATATTTGAATAGCGAGAATTGTGGTGCAGAAACTTGACGAGGTGACAGCCAATCTTCCTGCGCCCGAAGGGAAGAAAAGAAAAGCGTCCGTTGAAGACACTTCTTCCACAAAGAAATCAAAATCTGCAGAGGAAAAGGGCCCCAAGGAAGGAAGCAGCAATGACAAGGTTGACAAGAAGGTGGACAAACCTGTCGAGACATCGACATCACGACTAGAGGAGCCTGAGAAAAGTGTCAAGGACGTAGGGAAAGAAGAAGTAAACGATCAGCTGACTAAAGACAGACATTCGAAGAAGGACAAGCCAAAGAAGGAGGTGGAGAAGCTGCCACCTAAAAAAGAAGAGTTGCCCAAAGAAGAGAAGAAGGTGACGAAGCCAAACTTCAAATTCCAACTGAAACGGAACAAAATAATTGGGAAATCGTCACTCGTCGAAGAGGAGGAGGACAAGAGGGTCAAACTGACACTGCTGTGAGTCACCACAACATTTTTTAATTTCTAAGACTTTTGTGGAACATTAATTAAGGACTTTATTTATTGTTGTTGTTCAGGGACGCGGAGAACGAGGAGGAATTTATCAGTTTGAATGTCAACTCTAACGAGTTCGAGTTTGACGAGTTGGAGAACTTGAGACAAGTTGCTTTGGAGAGTCAGAAGAAAAAGGCCGAAGACAAGACGAGAGAGACTACAGAAAAAGTGGAGACTACTGTGGAACCTGTGAAACCCGTACAACAAGTCGTGACGACCGCCAAGTCTCCAGTAAAACCTGCCGTGTCGGTTGTTGTTGTTGACAGGAGGGAAATTCAGTGTACTCCAAAGAAGGCGGACAAGGAAAAGTGTCAACGACTCTCGTCGTCGTCTTCAAAAGGGGACAGATTCTACAAACCACCAAACCGGAAAAGGTCACCAGTAAATGACCGAAATGACCGCCACAGATCTCGATCTCCCAGAAAGTCTTCGAAAGATGACAGAAGACGACACAGGTCGCCAAGGAGGAGTGACGAGAAAAGACTGAAGAGTGTCATCAACGTGGAGGTGGGGCCGCCACCGAAAAAGATCAAGTCTCAAGTAATTAAGAAGGAGGAAGAGTACGATCCCTTAAAGCCAGTCATTTCTACCAAAAAACTTGCAGTCAACAATTTGATCCTCAAGGCCGTCGCGGAGGCGCAAAAGTCCGTCACGGAGTTTGCCATCTTGGAAAGCGGGAAGCGGAAGAGACCAAGTGTCAAGGACCGACTCGGGACTTTTGGTAATTTTGTCTTTCTTTTGTCCTATTTTTCACAGCACCAAAAACATTTTTCAGTACTCTGCTGTGAGCACTGATTTCGTCACAAATTACTGAAACTTCCCAAAGTGTGTAATTGACGCTATATTATTTATTGATTTGTAGTCGATGGGCGTGTCAACGAGTTTTACTGTGAGGAAGATCTGAAGAAGATTGTGATAAAAGTGCCTACATCTCCGAAACCTAAAGAGAGGATTTCCATTCGTGTGGACTCTACCGAAGATTCAACTTCAGACGAGGAATACGAGATCATCGAGGAGATTATTGAGGAGGATGGCTCTAAGGAGACCTCTGAGGATGGCGACACCAAGGACGTCAAGGATCCAAAGGAAGTCAAGGAGCAAATGACAAAGAGCAAACCTACAATCACCATCGAGTGCAGCCCTAAAGTCATTTTAAAAGAAAGGTCAGAGTCAGCTGTTGTTTTATTTAATTCCGTCCCCTTACTTAATTATGTCCAAGTTGTCATTTAAATTATTTTTTCTTGGACAGACCGGAACGACCCCTGCAGACGGTGAGGCCCCTTAAGTTACCATCGGTGACAGCAAAAGAGCCTCCGCAGTGCAAGTACTGGCCTACCTGCACGTTCAAAGAGAAGTGTCTGTACCCGCATCCCAAATGTAAATTCGGATCCAAGTGCACGAAGGTCGGGTGTGCTTACAAACATGACAAGGACGTCTGCAAGTTCTTCCCCAATTGTCACTCTTTGTCCTGCAACTTCTACCACCCGAGCCCCTGCCGTTTCGGAAATGGCTGTAAAGACAGCAACTGTCAGTTGTACCACCCCGGAAGGACTTCTTCCCCTTCTCCCACCACGCCCACCTTCCACAACTCTGGTTTCTCAAATTTCAACGCCCCTGTGCTCCCGGCCAAGCATCTTCTCAAGTGGACAAAGAATTGACAACGCTAAAGAACCCTATTTGTGTATAGTTATAATAGTTAAAGAAGGCAAAGTTGAAAGTGTATAGATGTGTGTAAAAGTTAAATGTCTCGAAAGCAAGTCAAGTATGTAGAGGGAGTGTTTACTGAATATTAAATAAAGTCTCTGAATTACTTTATCATTTAAATCTTAATTATTTTTACAGCCACTCTCTGTTGAAGGAATTCTCAGTATTAGGATGTTCATATGACATAAAGTTATCTTTTGCATCTTCATTGGCTACTATAACTCCATCCACAAATTAAAAATATTATGTATTATATAACACGTTGACCATTTCCCATTTTTCCTAAAAAGCAAAATCATTTTATTGCATTGCATACCTTAATACACAAGTTTCAATCTTAAAAAATCCCTAAATGATGATATTAGAGATATAATTGTAATTTCAGTGGTAAAAGATTTTCTGTCCGAATATTACATGATAATCTTTTCCCCCCCAAAACATTTAATGTTAAATTTCGTTTGGTAAATCTGTATAAATGTTGAAACATATTTAAAAGCCTGATTCAATGTGAAAAGCAGCAAGTGTACATTAATAAAAAGTAATTTTCTCATTGTTTTCATTATAGTAACTATAGTAGTAGTACTACATGTAGGTAGAGTGTATAGCCCAATAAAGTGATCACACGGACCTGCCGCGTATTTTCAAATGTGACAATAACAGATCCACTTGGATTTTGGAATTAGACAAGTTAATTTGGATTTGTTATTTATTTGGACCCACAGTCGAACATCGAAAGTCGAAATGCATTTAGGGACAATGAGATTGTCCTTCGTCCTCAGCCTCCTCCTGTTGTCCAGCGTCAACTGTGAGAATAAAAAGTACAAACAAGACGAAGACACCTCGACGTCCACCAAAACACAAAAGTACGAAGAGAAAACCGTCGAGAAGGAAAAGAAAAATGTCATTTCTAGTCTGTTGGCGGACGCCGAGAAGGACGACGACGACGAGGAAGATTTCATCAAAATTCAGTTCGGAAATCCGGAAGTCATCCAAATCGTAGCCCCTCCTGACTTGACAAGGAAGATAATGAAAGGAGCCCTCGAAGTCCCCGTCGACACGGGCGAGGCCGATCCGCAAGGTAAACTGTCAACTGTAAAAATATTTTCTTTGATAATTTAAATGCCACTTGAATATGACCTGAATTGTGACGTCTCTTTTCCTACAGCTGTTGAGATGTACGAGGTGGCCATCAATTTATTGGGGCCTTCAGCTGCTCGAGACGCCACATCTGTCCACATCATCACATCAATTGGGAAATCTCAGAACGTGGAGCAGGCTTACCATTTGCTGCAACAAGCCAGTCTTCGGGGTCACAAGAAGTCGATGGAAATGGTGGCGTGGGCGGAACTCATCGGCCCTTTGAATCTCGACATCCTGAGTGCCAAGACTAAATTCGAAAAACTCGCTGCGGAAGGATACCCCAATTCCCAGGCGGTCTGTACCAATCTTTATTTACTCTTTTGCAATGCTAATGTATTTTCTTAACATATCTGCCATAGAACTTCGGTAGTTTGCCAGTGTCTGTCAACAGTTTAATTCCTACACGAATTTGACATTGAAGTGTGACAAGATTGTAGTTTCTAATGTAAAAACATGCCTGCTGACGAATCCCATATCTTCAAGTTCTGTGTAAACCTTTTCACCCCGTAACCCTGGTGGTGTTCCAACATTCTGTGGAAAACTTCCAACTTTTCTACTTTTCCTACAACATTTTTTATAATTCTATCATGTTGGTATGTCCATTAATTCATTTTTATTGCTACCTCCTATCTGTTCGCCTAAACTCGTATTCTCCAATCAGAGATGGGCAAATAAATTCCGATCGAAAATGATTCAACCGAAAAATAACATATCGGCCATTGGCTAGCCAAATTGGTCGAAAATTAAAAAATATGTACCATATAATATGGCTATGATTGCTCATTGTCACTTATTGTTGTCACAGGCGTTGGCCTTCCTGCACACGAACGGTCTTTCGACGGAACTAAACTCGGCATTGCCAATCCTCTACTACACTTTCGGGGCCATAGCCGGTTCCGCTTGGAGTCAAATGGCTTTAGGATACAGATATTGGACAGGGGTGGGTGTGGCTGCTAGTTGTGAGAAGTCCTTGGAACAATACCGACGCGTCGCAGCCACGGTGGCCTCCGAAGTGTCTGCTTCCGGGACAGGCCCAGCCATTCAGCGAGTGCGGCTATTGGACGAGTTTGAAGGGGCGGCTGGGAATAACGGAAATGTCCTCAACTCTGACATCCTCGATTACTACACAATGCTGGCTGAGAGAGGAGATCTACAAGCACAGGTGCCAACCACTGTCCTTGACCTTTTGGGACACTCATTGAGACCTTTTGTGACCTTGTGACTTGTTTTGTGTTTAGGTGGGACTTGGTCAATTGCATTTTCAAGGAGGAAGAGGGATTTCTCCGGACCACCACTTGGCTTTGAGATATTTCCAACGAGCCGCCGACGCCGGAAGCCCCGTTGCAATGGCCTTCCTTGGAAAGGTGACCATTACTTGTCCCTTTTAACATTGAAAGTGCATTCCTTCATGTCTTTAGAGTATGTCACGAATTGTTGTTGTTGTGTAGATGTACTTGGAGGGGAATGATGCAGTGGAAGCGGACAATGCGACAGCCCTTAGGTGGTTTCAACGTGCTGCAGAGCAAGGCAGTCCCGTTGGGCAGAGTGGACTTGGACTAATGTACTTGACCGGAAGGGGTCTCCCGAAGGATCCATCCAAGGCAATGCACTACTTCACGATGGCTGCCGAACAAGGTACTTGCAGTTACTCATAATTGTCTAATAATGTTAATTACAATTAACTAATTAATTAATAATTCTATAGGTTGGGTGGACGGGCAGCTGCACCTCGGGAATATGTACATGTCGGGCATCGGAGTTCGCCGGGATTATCAACAAGCCGCAAAGTATTACAATCTTGCCGCCCAGTCGGGCCACATTCTGGCAATCTACAACTTGGCTCAAATGCATGCCACGGGCACAGGGATGATGAGGTCCTGCACGGCGGCTGTCGAACTCTACAAGTCGGTCGCTGAGAGAGGAAGGTTGTCATCCATTCAATCCAATCCACCGTCCACAAAGTAGTTATAATTAATTGTAATTAATAACAGCAATTAATTACAGGTGGGGACTGTTGTTGGCCGAAGCACACATCGACTACAGCGAAAAGAGATTTTCCAGCGCACTAGTAAAATACTTGTTGTTATCTGAACTGGGCTACGAGGCTGCGCAGAGCAACGCTGCATTTATCCTCGAGAGGGGAGAAATCGGAATCGAAATATTCAACGCCATTTACGGTTTATGAATACCTTAATTATTGTTATTGTATACGTGAAGCGTTATTTTGTATTTATTACTAGTATATTTAGCCCGTGTGCAATTACGAGCGTATCTACAATTGTAGGCAGCCGTCAAAATTACATTTATGCTACCTTAGGGGTAATTACAATAAAGATTTATATTTATAATTTTTAGAGGAGAAGGAGATGGACTTGTCAGCGATTGAGGGCAGTCAGTCGATTTTGTCGAGGGCCCTTCAGTACTGGACTCGCTCAGCTGCCCAGGGATACTCACATGCCCGTGTTCGACTCGGGGACTACTACTACTACGGATGGGGAACTCCCATTGACTACTCCAATGCGGCCACCCAGTACAGACTCGCTTCCGAGCAGCAGAGGAATGCCCAAGCAATGTTCAATCTCGCCTACATGCACGAGCAAGGTACTCAGTCCCTTATTCGATTATTAAGTGTCCCTTCTGGAGAATGTTTAAAGGGAGTTGTTTGGTTGCAGGACTGGGGTTGAAGCAAGACTTGCATTTGGCGAAGCGTTTCTACGACATGGCGGCAGAGACGAGTACGGATGCAAAGGTGCCGGTGGCTCTGGCCCTGCTAAAGTTGTCACTGGTTTCCACGATGCAGTCCTACAACGACGTGGACTTGATGACCAACATCTTTGTGGTGGGACCCAATTGGGATTTGTATTTGTTGACTGTGCTGGTGGGCGTCCTCGGGATCCTCGTCTACTTCCGGAGACCGCTCTAACATCATTGTTTATTTATCTTGTATAAAATGTTGATACCCAAGAGGAATTAAATTGTTGTGATATTTTACTTGTTTCCTAAACACATCCCTAAGGGGTCTTCAGTTTCAATTAACTCACCTGGATGGCATTGGTCAAGGCAAGTCATTTTGGACAATACACGCTGACCCTCGAACAAAATTCTACCTATTCAGTAATTATTTGTACTTCCGATATCATATATTGTGTACATATTTGTAGTAAGTAGCAGTTTTCCAGACAATTCATACGGAGAGTATTTAAATAGGTCTCTTATCCGAACAATGTTTTCCGTTACCCAATTCTTTTTTAAGTTATCGTGCAGACAGATAAAGCATTTATATAGGTACTTAGTTTAGTTTCACCAAACTTATGTACTGCTTGCTAAAACCATTTAAGTGAGAGTAGAGGTGATTAAAATGTCTATAAACAAAGTAATAATTCTACAAATGTATGAAATGCCAACTAAATAGGAGCCGTTATACATAACATAGAATATTATATTACAATCAATTTCCAATGAGAATTGCTTACGTAACTGCAAAGTTTTATTATAAACTTTGCGGACAAACTTTACACCATTAGTAAAATGCATAACATAAAAGGATAAAATATATCTTGAGCTCAAGGTAGCCAAATGGAAATTTTGTTAATCATGTGTTAATTATTTGCATAACATGGAAATAGATCAGCTGATCATCCAGCGTAAACTCAGAGTGCTTCCCGTTGCAATATCTGAACTTGGATCCCCATTTTATTAATCACATCTTGACACATACAGAAGACTGGATTAATTTTCTTGAGGAGAGCGGACTTGTCGTCTTTATAATCCAGCATGGACAGAGCTCCAAGACCAAACAATGTATGGAAGGGATCAACAACATCCCCAGGTCTGTCTGCAAATCCTCCGGTGGAAACATCTTGACAAGATAATATAAAATTGACTAAGGCTTGTTTATCAATCCAGTCGGCGCGTCCAAGAATGGTTAGCGATGCCAAGACCCACCAGGAATAGCAAACATCGCTCAACTTTTCGGGTCTCCCGTTGAATCCTCCCGATTTTAATTGTCTTTCACACAGCCACCAGCCCAATAAATCCCCATCTACACGATCAACAGCCTTTAAAATAGACAAAGTTCCCACTGCACAGTAAATGAGCCCGGCGTGGGATTCAGAACCGGGTTTGGATCCAAATCCACCATCGAAATTTTGACAAGATAACACAAAATCGGCCGCTTTTCCTGAATCGATGGCAGAAAGTTGTTTCAAAAGTGACAAGGTGGAAACGGCGCAGAAAGAAAATCGGACATCAACTTCTCCCCACTTGTCCCCGTAAAATGAGCCGTCGGATTGCTGCATAGTCTGGATAAATGAAACCACTTTGTTTGTCTCGATCTGATCAAGTTCGCCGTACATGGCCAGAATTTGGATTGCGCTCAGAGTGTACAATATATGGGGATCGTGGTCTTTCGCTGGAGAAAATCCACCAGATGTTTCGTCGAAACAATCCAATACAAATGCTATCACTTCCTTCCGGGGCACCGAATCCAGTTTGTTCATCAAGTCCAAGGCTGTAAGTGTCCAGTAACACCCAGACATACGCAGGAATTCTGTCATACAAAACTCGTAATCTTCTTTTGAGGTGTTGTATTTCGATAGAAAATCCACGTGCTTGGACATCTGTAAATGGGGAATTGTGTCCCCCTCTGTGGAACGATGCTCGGCCATCTTAAAACTCGGGAACACTGGAAACACCTGGAAATACCAACAACCAAGTCTTTTATAAATTACAAATTTAATGCAAATCAATTAAAAATGGGATTTTGAATTTGCAATTAATAATAATTATTTTATTTTTATGTTAAGCTTACTATTAATAGCAACCCAGTTGCCTGTATCCACTCAATTCACCGCTGACCGCTATAACTTGACTTTTAGAGATGGAAATTAACAATTCTTTTCAATTTTATTATGCGAAAATATAAAAAGAAAATAATCAGATGAATCAGCCTGTATTTAAGTTCGCGGCTGGCTATGGACTGTCATACGTAGCTAATCGCATACTCTAGGCCCTTGCCTTGCTGCTTTTGGTGCTAAACACAAGCCACGGCACAGGGCCCAGTCTAATAAAAGCTGAATGAAATAATAACAAAACGACTTACTAAAATGCCCTCCAACACCCCTACCTTTTGTTTCAAGAGCTTCAGTTACTGCTAATAAGTTCGTCTATATGAAATTAGGTTACATTGAATTCATCAAAGTAATTTGGATATTTTAAAGTTTTCCTTCTATGGCAGTGAGACTGCAAATAATCATTGTAAAAAGATCGCGTTATAACCACATGGAAATACAAATTCCGATATTCGTAACGTAAGTCACAAACTGGCAGATACGTCTCAATGTATTGATATTTTTGTTATTACTAGCTAATAGCAAATATGGGAAATAATAATTATAAACGTTAGCATTTCCCGGGATGGAATAAAATTCTGCATTGCATCTTTTATTGTGAAAAAGTTCTTGTGATTATTCTCTTACGATAATGTATTGTAAACAAACATAAGAAGACAAAGTAGAATATTCATGAAAGAAACTAAAGAAACCGTACCTGGATCAAAAGATACAATTTCCAGTTTTCGTAATGAATACAATTGGAAATTAAAAACTACTTACTAGCCAGAATCCCCCAGCTTCGACTCACATCAATCACCGATTGACACTAAATGACTCTGTGAGCATAACCAAATTAGGTTACTTTTAACTTTTAAGTAATGCGTGGTTGGTGTTGGTGGTCGGTGGAAATTTTAGTGAGATTATTCTTTAGTGTGATTTTGTGTTGCGTGCTGTTGAGTCTGCCTAGTGTGTTGCGTCTAGATCTTGCGAAATGGACTTGTTTCAACTTTAAGTACAAATAGTTGGATTGTTTGTTGTGCTGGGAGACGTCGGCAGAACGAAACAGAATGTCGAATTTTAATTGTTGATTTCCGACTATATTTTTTACTTTTTTGACCTTTGGCACTATTTTGCAGTGTTGGCAATTAGTTCTGCTCTATTCTACTGATTGTGGTCTTTTTAATTTGGTATTTACCGTGTTGCTGAAGGGAGAAGACAGGCAGGCCGAAGTTATCCGACATCCGACACGAAGTTATCCGACATCCGACACGAAGTTATCCGACATCCGACACG
>JAQFYC010003500.1:0-20531 GCA_034694165.1 Tomocerus mixtus
ATATTCCATGAATATTATGGTGAAAGTTAACACATGGGAATTTGTATGGTGGGTGACTTATGCCGGGTACTGTATAAACAAAGAAGATCACTTCACACTTATTAAAAATTACGATTCGTATTCGTTCAGTTATTTGTAACGAATACGAGCAGAAAATACTTTATTATATTAGCACTTAAAAAACTCCCTCATAATACTTTTAATTCCATAAGTGCAACATTGTATTAAGTAACTATGGAATACACTGCTTTCTCTTTTAATACAGGTACACAATTTAAAACTTTCATTTTAAATCCATATTTTCTTGACGCACTGTGTAAAATAATATTTTTAACGTTATAATTGCAGTTGCAATTAGTAGGAATCATAATTTTTTTTAAATTAACCGATTAATTATTGTTAAAACATCTTTAGCGAGTACATTTATGTAGAAAGGCATGCATTTTTTCCGTAGATAAAAAAACTTCTTTTGTACCTATAATTTCAATATTTTCTTTCATAGATAAAATGAATTTAAGTTAGATAGGCATTCTCAATTAAATTTCGAAAATTTAACAGCCCATTTATAATCACAAATTGTTGAGGTGACACTTTTTGGAATCCCCGTTAATTGCTCTATCAGGCTGATAAATTAAATATTAAGAAACTATTGACATAACCCTATGTAAATGACTAAATACTATTTATCTATATAAAAATTGGCCTACTTACGCTATCTATGAAAAGAGATTTTTTAAATTACCTGCAAAAAGAGAAATATTATCTACGAAAAAATATTAAGTCATTTAGAAACAACATTTATGAATTATTAAGAGCATGCCGTATACTTAAAAATAGTTGCTCATTTTTAATAGTCACTAAGATTACTGATAGGTCCCCAGTTCTTCTCCATCTCCATTTTAATTTCATACACCTAAAGGCTAATAACTAGTAAACTACACACAATGCAAAAAGTAAATGGAAAATATCATAGGATAAAAGTATAGTACATACTTGATAAAAATTTGAAAAATTACCTCGAAAAATGTCAACTAAAGATAAATAAGCTACCGTATAGAATTACGGTGTTATTGTAAATATAATTTTGGCACCTGGCCTTGATGTAATGGACGTACCTCATTTTCCATTCTGTTAAATGCAGGAAAAGGAAATAGGAAAGGAAATGCCTGGATAAAAGGGAATGTAAATGTACGTAGTCAGTTTTGAATGTTGAAAATGATCAGAGTGGATATTACCTACATTGCATTGTGTGATTTTGCAGAGTGTGGATAATAATATGGAGTATCTTTGTTATATAAACGTATATTAAGTTATATACTTATGTATCTTCTAGGTACATACTATGTACATAGTGTTGTGTATGTATTTAGTGTGTAAGTAAGCGTTACGTTGTTTGTGTTGTATTTAGAATGAGTTTTGAGATTGTATTGTATGTTAATGTAATCCGTGATGTTGTTATGTATTTTAGGTGGTGTTCCTGAAAACATGTATGATAATCTACCGAGAGTTCTCCAGTCACGATACGGATTTGTGGGATGCTTGGCAAGTTTGGATTTGGGGGGTGAGGCCCTTAATCCTACGGCTGATGCTCTTGTTCCATCCAATATGGTTGTTGCAGGATGCGAAGGTAAATACTATTTTCTGAATGCTTTCTCCATTAAATTGTTAAACTCTACTGTTATATGCTTTACATTTATAGGACTTTGTAATACAGTAATATAGTAAAACATATGCCCTAGTATTATATTGTCTCACGATCTTTACAGTATTCAGCTATATTAGTGTAAATTGTAAATAGAGGCTCTCGCACTATAAAGACAAACTTTAGAATGCTTTCTCTGCGTTGTGCATAAGAATTACATTGTACCAGAACCAGACCAGGAATTAAATAGTAAAGCGAATGTAGGACAGCAGCAGTACAGTAACAGTCAGTTGTAAATAGGTGAGATAAAGATTAATAGTGTCTTCAAATATTTTTGTATTGCAAATTGCAAATCTAAAATGTAGAACATGTCAGTTTGACATTATCAAAATTGCCTGTCACTCAAATTCACTATGTCATGTCACAACAGAATGATCTATTTTATTTTTATGTAGCTGTACAGTTGTTTAATCTCTGAATATTTTGTATGGGTGCGTAAAATCATGAAAATAGATGTTGTTACTTATATAAAAAAGCTTTACTTCACATAATATATATTTTAAAAATAGGAAATGCATTTTTCTTTATATCTCAGAATCTACATAAAAATGTAACGCAAATATTTGGAAAGTTCATTCAATTGAATTTTAAAACTTTTATCAAATCGCTGAGTTGACTAATCTGTAATATTTTAAATGATACACGATAAATAATGTGAAGTAATTGTTAATAAACGGCGTAATTATGATTTCAATAATTTATTAGAAAATTGTTTTTGCGGATGCATTTCAATTATATATTTTTTGAATGAATGCAGAATAGAGAATATGTTTTGATACAGATGCTCGTATTTGAATAGTACAGGAATGTGTTGGGTTATGCATTGCGTCAAAAGCTGTCTGCATTTTATAGAAAAAGGTTTTTTTTCTTTTTTAGAAAACTGTTTCCTATTTTGTATTTTATCGAAAAAGTTGTGTTTCATATTTTAATTAATATAAGCAACGATATTTATGTGCAGGTTACGCCATTAACAGCTAGCATTACAATCTTAACAAATGTTCTTGTAATAAATATTTGACTGCGTACGTATTAGTATCTGCGTATAGTGACGATATGTAAGGATTCTGTGCAAAATGCCTTATTTGTTAACAAAGTAGAGGTAAAGGAATACAAAGTGGCTCTATGCGAGTTTGTCCTTACGGATGTACTACTTAGAGTGTGTGTGACTGTATGTGGTTTGCGGTTTGATCTATATAGATGATAAATGAGGGAAAGTGGTGGAGAGAATCAGAAACTTGGTAGATAATGCAATATGTAAAATGTAAACCTTGTATTTGCCTTGTTCTTGTACGTAATATCGGGAGTCTCTAGCAATATATTTAATATAAGTAAATGACGGTGCAGTTGGCTTGGATATTTTAGAGATGAGATGACGCAAGACGGTAAGGGTACAACATATGCATCTGAGGAACGAGTAGGAATATATTTGGAGCATTGGAACACATACTGAGGATGAGTTGGTCTTGACGTCCTGTCTTATTTCAGTCGAGACAAGACAGGACGTCAAGAAAACCACAAGTCACACTTTTCTATTTTCTAGCCAAAGCGTAACGTAACGATCGCCTTTTGTCTTGAGTGAAAGTTTTGGCACGCTGCTTACTGTCTATCTAAATAGTGTCATATTATTTGAACTTGTGTATGTCATAGAAAGGACAGTCTATCTGGTAGTATTTTTATACATATTTTTTATTTTACATATTTATTTTGTTACGCATTTTGATATATAAATTCTACAGTACTTTCTAATTTTTTCGTATTAATGGTAAACTGTAATGATAAATATAATTACTAGTAAAGTACTAATAGTATATTTTCAATTTGTATAAAAATCATGCAAATTTTTATATGCACACTACAATACAAAAGCATATCAAATTAAAGCTTTCAATCTGTAACAATTTAGTAATTAAAAAATAATTAAGGATTAATTTTTAAACTTACGGCATAATACTAATAATATTTCTATTTGTAAAGTAACGAGAAATGAAGCATAGATTGCTTTTGGACCTAATTGTGCAGAAAAATGATAAAGTTGGGATTATTTGTGTCATTAGTAAAAGTACATTAATTTTGACGCAAAACTACATTAACAAATATTTTCGACAAAGAGGAAATACATTAGCCGCATAGTGTCCGACATGTTATATTCATAATGCTTCTAAACCTGCATAAATATACAGGTTTGAAATAAATTGTCATTTTGTGCAGATTTGTTAGGGAGATGTGTTTGTGCACAGATAAAATTCTGACAAAGATCTGGCATCTGGCGTAATAAACTCAGATTTTTCAATGGTACATACCTTGTTGTTGTGGTTTAGGAGATATTAAGAGTGAAATTCAAAAATTAACACTTGGCCCACCCTGTATAGTAGATATTATAGATAATATGTGTGGAAGGCAACTGTAACTGTAACTGTACTTTATTACGTAATAGTTTGGTACGGTGCAGGCTGTACTTATTTGTATTCTTTGGCTTAGCCTTTTTTGCTAGAAGTGTTGCATATGTAAGTTGTGTGTTGCATTTGGCCATTTCCTTATTTGGGTTGGACCGACTGAGAATTATACTATACTGACTGTGATGGTAAGTTTGTGAGTAAGTATTCATGGCGATATGGTATGGTAAATGGTAAAGATGGTGAGTGAGTTAGCTAACCAAACCAAACGAAACCACATCCCAGAGAAGAGAAGACAGGGAGGAAGAATAATAAAGCAAAGTAACGCAAAACATAAATCCACATAACTATTCTCCTCTTCTCCTGAGAATATCCAAGAGAGGAGTCAACTTAACCCACGAAGACAAGACACTCTCCTTCCTCAGCTTTTTCTTATTACATTACATTACGCATTCTTACACTTTCTCCATACAATTCGTGACCACACTCATCTTCAGTCCAGGATTACACTATTTCTACTATAAAACACTCCTCCTGTCCTGTCTATAAAAACATATGTACGTACATATTCCTTATAAACACCTTCCGTTTACTATCCATATAGTAATAGTAGTAGCTACAAATATGTCATAGGCCTGAGAGTACCATACCAGATATACAGAGATATTTCTAGCAGGCCTCAAGAAAAGTTAGCATCCTGGCATCCAGGATTCTTGGAAATCTGGAATGGGAGTGGGGCTACGCGTGGAAATTGAAAAACTTTTAGACTTTCTCCATTTAGCCAAATGGAGAAAATGGAGAAAATAGAAAGTAGGGAGGCGGGGTTTTTAATGAAAGTCTGCTTTCAGGATTCTTGGAAGAAATTTTTTTGAGGCCTGTTTCTAAGTAAGGTATTTGGTATTCCAAATTTTTAATAAAAATCTACAGATTGCTACGCGTGACGATAAATTCATTTTTTTACATTGATTCAAATACAAAAATTGAATGAAGGAGTTTCTTGTCTATAAAATCACCTATAGTGGTGCTAATAGACCTACGACATATACATTGAATTTGAGTACACTTTGCATAGCATGCATTTTACACATGTATTTTGTATATCTACATGCTTTATTTGCTTTCTGAGGGACTTATTATTAAAACGCATCAAAATTCTGTAGCATTTACATTTGCAAGTGTTCTTACTATAAGCTATATCAGAAATAAGTGTACTGTACAATAAGTTAGTAGTAAAATATAGAGAAATATATAATAATAGGAAAAATACAGAGAGAGTTACACTCTGGAAAGATGCTAAAGTGAAGGCAAACGCAGACCACAAAGAAATACCGAGAATTTTCCGTTTTATTGCGCTCTTGATGCCATCATAGACAGCAAATGGAGGTTATAGTGCATGAAATAGGAAGAGTGAGAGTTGTACTGACTGTATTATATAAAACAAGAGATCTACATAGGAGATTGAGAGGATAGGATTTCTTGTCTTGTCTTCTCCAGTAGTAATGTAGTAATGACAAAAGGGCAAGGGAAATGGTACTGGATACACAATATACATTGTAGACATACAGATAGACAGAATAAGTAGGTACGTATATAATGTACTATGTGCATACATATTTAGTTTAGGAGAGGAACTGTATGAATTCAGTAGAATGAAGTTAGCCAAGAGCAAATCTTTTGTCTTGGGATCAGATTAGACTTTAGACTGAGGCAATGCACTACTCAGAATAAGCGACAGAGAAAGGACTAGACTAACTCTAAGAAATGAAATAAATGGGCTGTAAAGGAAAGCTGAGATCTATCTGCAGATAAATATGCAAAAGTAGTTAAATTACAGAAGAATCATTTTGCTAGTATGTAACTGGAGTACATTGCTTCTTCTTCTTCTTATTCCATACAGATGCAAACGAGAGATGTACCTCTGACTCCTGTTCAAATGGAGGACTTTGTGTCGAACAGTGGAGTGGACCCGGTTGTGACTGCGACATGACTTCTTACACTGGACCCACTTGTGCCCAAGGTTTGTTAATTTTATTTAACTGACAATAATAATATACTAATGCTAAATAAGTCACATATAATGGAAATAATGGAAATATAATTCATATTTCCACAAAGTTACCTTAAAGGTACATGTGAATATCTGATAACATTTCGTTAATGTTTTGGTGAAATTGATTTATGGATTGCGCGTCTACGACGCAGAATTTTATTATTATGTGCGTGAAATTACCAAAATGCAAATTAGTAAAGTAGATCAATTGTGAGATTGGAAACGTTGAAATGTTCCGTGTAGAATTTCTTTGGTTCCCTCTACAAACAATACCATAACACAATTAGAAGTTGATGTTTTAGCTGATGCATTTTAGATTTGAACTAAATATGTAGGTATTTGTAAAGGGTCAATTATGTAATAGCTACATTATCACTAATTAGTTTCGGTAATTACCTAGCTCTAGGTAAGTACATTTAGTGTATGTATGTATATCTACAATTGTACATGCCTATTGTACTTACCTATTCCAATATCTAGTATCTTCAATTTAATTTTTAAATATTTTTCTACAGATTATACATTTACGACGTATACATTTTATTTGATTGTTTGAAATTTCACAATGTAAATTAGTGCAGATTAATTTGAAGCATGTTAGTGTTTTTGGTTCCAATCTGTAAATAAATAAAAAATAATTCGCAAATAGTCCATCTTTTCTGTACGTAGCCTTAATTTCAGTTCAGAGTCCCCACTTTGCATTATTGACGACTGCCTGTCCAAATTTACCTGTCATTGACAAAACAAACATTTTATTGTATCTGGGTATGCGTGTAAATAAGCACAGTAGGTATTTCGGTATCCATTTTATCATAATATCTCTTTAGTACACACAAACACCTACCTACTGTAAGATGTAAGTTTCAGCGAGACTAGCACTAAAGTAAATGGAATTAGATTATTATCTGTTCTGTTCTGTTCTGTTGTATTTTGTATACCTATGTATAAATACAGTACACATACACAGCGCTGCATCTATTATTTACTATTTAGTTTAGTGTGCAAACAAGGAAGGTAAAGGTGTAGTGTAAATTGTAAAAGTCTGTAAGTGTGAGAGGAAAGTGCATTGTGTACTGTAGTCTGTAGTGTCTGTCTTTTCTAAAGGAGAGACAGACAGACAGACAGGACAGGAGGAAGGACGGACGGAAAGGTTCGTTTATCGAATGAGTGAAGTGATGGAGTGGAACTGGAACTACAACCCTTGCACCTATTTAGAAACTTTTACTCTACTTTATTCCTTCCTTCCTGTTCTTTCACTTTCATTCTATTACTATACAATGTATTGGAAAGTCCGTCTATTATAAAATGAAAGCACCGTTAAGAAAGAAAGGTTTTCTACATATTTGTACATACGTGTACTGTATTTGTACGTGTGCATGATAATTTAGAGAAAGTTCCTTGACTTGAAATTTGACGCGATGCTACTTTAATTTCTAAAAATAAATTTATTTACATGAAACCCAGACGAAATAGTGTCGCAGGATTGCTCAGACAGATTTAACTGTAGGTAGGTAGGTATAGGTACCATTGGTAGATTGAAGGTTTAGAGTGAATGAATGCCTGAAGGAATGCTAAAAGTAATACCGTTCCCAAATGTGAACGTGACGTGGATTTAGTTTAGATAACCTGAGCTACTAAATATTTAAAGAGAGGATTATTTGTATACACTTACAGATACAGACAGAGCTAGGTTTAGTATAGTATCTACAAGTGTATTAGGAATAGAGGTTAGGTTAGACTTTTACATTATCTGCACCCATCTGCACAATATTCATTTGGATGTGGACATGGAGCCTTTGTGTAAGTTTTCTAACAATGCAATGCAATGCAATAAGTATAACTACAATGTTATTATTGTTACTACGTGTATGCAGTCGTATAGTTGCATATACCGTGCATGTATGGGTCGTAGGCCCAAGTACCAACATACCAGGTTTAGGTTTAGGGCATGGGGACGGGGAACCGGAAACATATGGTTGTATGGTTCCAGTTGGGATTTCTTTCAATTTTTGAAGGAAAACTGATCAAGCTATTAATATGTTATTAAATACAAATGATTATGAAACCATTATGTTACTTGGTCATTTTTAAGCCTAATAGTTATACACATCGCAGAAAGGAGCTTATAATTCGCATTCAAATCAATATACTAGATAATATGACGAGCTTTCCCATGCTACATCTGCAGTTTTTGCTAACAGAGATTATATTAATCAACCTGAAAAATATTGAAAGGTGAACGTATCCCCCTTTTATAAAGTGTAGGAAGCAAACAATTGCATTCTGTAGCTTAAATTCACTTTACATAACTTCCTTCACATTTGCTCGCAGTATATGCAGTTTTAGCATTTAGGCACAATAAAATTTCACATCATAAATATATCATATCAGTGAATAGAGCGTAAAACTCTTCATAAAACGTATTCCTATATGTAATGACCACTAATTTTTTGACGAAATCATTTAAACTCACACAACAATACATATAGTTTATTTAGTTTTTCTTAAAAGTATGCTCAGAAGTAAATACCCAGCAGATTCCAGGTATTTGGCGGTACTTTGTGCCAACGACGTATAGTACACCTTTTGGTTTAGGAGTACTGGATGTGTGGTCGTCAATAATCAATAATTTTAATTCTCTTAAAAGACCGTGGAATCTATATCCTTTTGTATACAAAGGGATAATTTACCACGCTAATTAAATTATTGAAAGGTGAAAATAAGTGATAATTTATTTATTTTTATTTATTTTCAGAAGGAAATAATTGCATTTCTTAGCATAAATTCGCCTTAAATCAATTTCCTACTCTAATCGCCAAAATTGTAGCAAATTAATAAACATTACATAATTTTAGAGGAAAAGATACAAATTGTACCATGTGCCTAGGACATTAGTGGCTGATATAGTCCATAGAAATAGTCATGTCATTCATAGGACGCACAAATGTGGCTTTAGAAGTCACAGGATCAGGATTCGTATGACTTTTTTGCTTAAAGTGATAGTGACTAGGAATACGTAGCGCGTATGTACTATATGTACATAGAGAGAGAGAGACTGTAATGTACATATGTGGGCTTGGGTATCAGCTGGGTTCATTTGCCACCGGGTTCCCTTACTTTCACGGTATGTGATGCTATTAGCTATACTAATAATAGTCTTTGACATATCAGAAGAGTCTCAGGAAAGGTAAAGTCTATTTAGAATGACTAAGGATACTATAGTACATGTACTATATAAGTAAGTGTATGCTAAGGAGAATGAAAGGCATTGAAATGGAAATGGAAACTAAGGGATACAAAATTGGATTTTGGAGTTTCACTGCTCAGCTTGTCTCTTTTGTGCTGCAGAGTCAATTTCATACGATTTCGGCCCGGGTCGTGGAGTCATCCTGTTCACTTACCCAGAAGAAAGACGTCCAGATACTCGTGGAGATTCTGTCGCCTTTGGCTTCCTAACTGCTGACCCCGATGCTGTTCTACTTCGGATCGATTCGGCCCGCTCTACTGATTACCTCGAAATCGAACTGGTAAAGACTTTTCTCAACTCTTTCTCCATACACATACTTACACTTATGTGTGTGTGTGTATGTGTGTGTCTCTATGAACTCTCTCTTACTACTATATGTGTACACTCAGCACGATCAGTTGAACTCAACTCAACAGAGTTTTTCCACTCTGTTTCCTTTTCTATCCACCAAAATCGAGTGACTTGACTCGGCTCAACGCAAAATGAATTCCAGCCGAATCAAAATCAAACGATATCTATGTAGTCTACTATTTAGCTATCATTTTCCCTATATTTGATACACTTTATACATTAGAAATAATCTGGAAGTGATATTATGTAACACAACCTTTTCTATATTAGTGTACAATATATAGTACAGGGTAAATCAGTTTCTCATTCTACCTCTGCTGGTTCCTACGTAGATTTCCAGAGCAGAGAACAAAGTCTGGATAGTCTGGAATAGCCAAATCAGTTGGATTTCCCTATATCGCTCAATGATAGCATAATATATTATTATTAGGGATTATATGTAGTTATGTTCAGCTATAAAAGTAATCTGTTGAAGTATTTTGGATTATAAAAAATGATGGAACAATTTTCAAATATACGGCATGGACTTAATAATTTATAAAAAATATTTTTTTAATCTATTTTAACTGGGTAAGTGTTTTATTATTTCGTATAAATTGAATTTTAATTGAAAAAGAAATTATTGTAATATCTATCAGATATGGGGAAGGTAACATCCTAAAGGCTCAACCTGTATATTCAATTTGATCATTTCAAAACTCTTATCAGGATTTTACGCACTAAAGTTGTGGACTAACCTTTACATAAATAGCAGTACGCTTAAAACGACTATCTATGAATTTGTGCAGCTTTTATCTCAATTATAATGAAACACCCTTAGTAGTTATTGTGTTACAACTTCGTATGTGATTATTGCCTTAAATAAAACATAAGATACATATACATTGATACCTCCAGAAATAAAAAACTACTTACTATATCTTTTGCCAGACCAGTGTCTTATATTTTTACGTTTTTTCCTCAATATGTGTATCAAATGCTATAAATAGAATGCTTAGGTACTGGAGACAGAGATAGCGAAAGTAATTTCTTATCTGGAGACATTTCGTTGCGTTGTACTGCGTTAGTTGATAAGTTGATGTTGATGGCAATTTTTTCGGAAATGTCATTCCCCGATTGAAATTGGCTGTTCATTGCTGAAATGGCGCTTTCCCACGCTTTCTCCGTATTTTCGACTAATCTTTCTCAAATAGTAGCTACGTATGTACATCATAACATAACATTTTCAATCTAATGATGATGACAAGCTATATTATTATGTCGATCGCTTATTCTTCCCTATCACATCACTGTAATGTGTATAACATTATCATTATGACTTCCTTTTCGATTTTTCATGCCAACGCAACGCAATGTAACGTCTGTTCTCTTTTATGTGTCTCTGTCCTTCCTAGCCGATAGTTTTTGTTTCTAGGAGAGAAGGCGATGAAAATGAAATGCGATTAAGATGCTATTACATTAAATTGTACCTACAATTCTCAATCCCCTATAAATATATTATAGTTATATACCTATATATGTACATAGAAAAAATACTTTTTCTTCAGAAGGTTAAGATAATAAAGTACATTGGGATTGTAAGTAGGGCGAGGAGTTCGCTATTTGGGATTTTTCTAGAAAATGTTTTGAATTTGATCTCATTTTATATGTAACGAATAATTGTTTCATTGAGACCGAAAAATCTGTAATATTTTGTGGTCTCAGTAGACAATTTTCACTGTAGTGACTGTAGCTACTGAAACATTACAAATACACGTAGGAGTACCTAAGTATATTATTATATAAATATTGTAAAGGAATAATATGAAGTGATGATGATATGATGGTCGTTTGGAAGACTGCCGGGCGGGTGCTTTCTCTTGGAAATAAAGTGTGTAACTGTATTGTTTGGGATGCCATAGAAGAGTGGAGTGAAAGTGTAGTAAGAAGGAGGATTCGAGAGACACTCGATCATATTCTAGTGAAATAAAAAATGAAGGGAGCTGAAAAGAATGACAAGAGTGTGTTTGAAAAATGTAGATGGATGGGAAAGTGAAGGCGTCTTACAACATGGGAACGAAGGAGCACACGATCGGAGAGCTAACGAGGAAGGTAAATGATCGCACGTACCACGTGGTCAGGTTTACTCGCTCTGGGCCCAATTCCACGCTTCAGCTGGACAACTGGGACATGCTCACCAGATATCCAATCGGTAATCACACAATTTATGTTCTTCTTCCTATTATACACTAACCAAAGGGGCATAGGGCACAAAAATACATATTCCAAGAAGAATCTCTATTTCCTTACATACTTATATGTATACTCCTACAATACTATTATTATATAGAGCAGTTTCCAGAATGTAATGGAAACTTGACAAAAAGGAAGTGAAATTGGATGTGGAATATAACATAAGGGGAAAATCCAATGAAATCGCTAGATTTATATACATATACTTACCTCATTTATTCTTGCATTTACTCTAAATTCTTGCTAGATTCTTGGATATCCTCCATTTGTAAGGTATAGGATATGTAGAAAGTGTAAATAGTTATGTCCTGATACATTTTCCACAATTTACTAATTTTGGAAGAATTTAGTTTTAGATTTTGGGAAATATGTGTAGAAAAATTACCTTCCTTTTTTAGCCAATGATTTTTACCGCACATTTTTTCCTAATGGTTTTGCATTAAAACTTTATGAAGTAGAATAATAGGTTGACTGCTGCAGTTACTGTTATATAAACTATTTACGGTTATATATTCGCAATTTACATTTATACTGAAGTTAAATTAATTTGTTCTCGGTATGTTTCACAGTTCGAGTTCACCTAAAAAAATCTAATGCTATGAATTGCAGATTAGTTTGGATAGTAGATTTTAATTGTCCTTGAGTATCTTGAGGCGTAAATATGGGTGAAATGTATTGTATTGCACAGATACGGTGTCTATTGGTTCTTGATGAATTTTGTTAATCTCTGGATATGGACCATTATAATGGATTAAGCAGCATAGTCCACGCAATATAACCATCTATTATTATCTTTAGAAGAAAAAACTGGAGAAAATGTTTACTCAGATATAGTTCACCCTTTACTCTGGTCAAAACCATTTTAAATATATTAATCAATAGGAATGTAGAAAGTAGAAGCAGAGATGTTTCAGGAGAAAATCCTTCAAAATTGAACAAATTAAAATAATGACAAGTTTATGAATATTAATGTAGTAATATTTTTTTTAATTTTTCACTTAAAATTCCTATTTATTTCATTATTTATTCAAAATATTTGGGTGAGAACAGTTCAAAATTTTCTACTTATTTTTTCAGGAGAAATAATTTGCATACCTACACTGCTGTCTTTGAATATCCAGTAGAAAATGTTTACGTGCTCTTACTGACTGGTTTAACTGGTTTTGGTTGGTTTGTGAGTTTAAGTTTAGTGTAGACAATAGTGAATTGGATTCGATTGGATATTACTCTTCACATTATATTACGTAGGTAATAGTTAGCTAGAAAAGGAAGGGAGTAGCGTATAAGTGACAATAGTCGTAGTTTGCAGGAGTTCTTGTTCTTCGTTTGAGTAGAATTTTATCTATAACTCACGTACCCGAGCCTGGCCTTATCCTCAGCCAAAGGGAAGTGAAAGCACCACCGTAAGGAAAGGAGTCCCAGTCCCACTAACAGTTTCTGTCACAGATGGGCTATAAATTCAAGCGACGGGTGTGTGTGTCCTTTCAGCCTGTCACAACAAGTTTCTTGGCCCAATTATTGCAACTTTTTTCCTTTTCTTTTCGATTCCGAATTCCGAGTTGAGTGAATTCATCCTCATCCTCTCTCTGTCTTTTTCTGCTCCTTTATATTACATTCTACACTCCTGCCACACAATACCAACACTAAACCTATCCCTATCCCTATACTATTATTTCATATCTTCTTATCCCATATTACTTTGTATGTAGGTATGTAGTATGTGTGGGAAAGAATTTTCTCCGCTATTGAAAGAAACGTCTCTGGAGAAAAATCATGGCTTGATAAATTCTTGCACAGATGAAGGTATATACGTACATAATAGAATTCCCAGGTATAACAATAATATACCTTATAGCGGGAGGAGCAGCGTACTATTATTTACATTGTTATAACTGAGGGTATTATAGACACATATATATGTCAACGGCACACGCGACCATTATACATCTGTTACCAGATTTCCAGTATCCTATACAAGAGCGTATAATTTTTAAGTATTTTGCACGCTGAAAGAAATCTAATCAAAATTTGCACATTGGAGACAGTTTTACCGATGTTCCTAGCTAAATGTAGGGCACGGCATAATTATTTTCATTTTTTAAATGTAAAATTGTTAAGAGAATGGTAAAAAACGTATGGACATAATTTATGTGTCCCAAATTATTAAAAATGCGTTACAATAGCTCTGTACTGAACTCTAGATGTTGTCTGTTTTCTTTAAAAGGAAATAACGAATTAAATTAGCTAGCCACAATAATTTACAAAAACTAATTGTCTATATTTAAATTAAATATTTATAAGAACGAACACAAAGACAAGGCATCTATTAAAATTGAAAATGTTACATTTTATTTATTGCCTATTTTGGATAGAGACAGTTAGATTTACCAAGAAAGATTAATTAGATTTAATTTGTAGAAAATTAATGAATTAAATTACACTTACAAAAATTTACTTAAAAATTTTCTACAGAATTTTGCAAACATTTTCCAGGGTTAAGTTGTAAGTATGATATTACATACATAACATAATGACAATATGAATCATAGACATATATAGAGCATAATATCTGTACTAACATAAATGATAGATCATGCTTATTTGTTCCAAGTTACAATCGCAATTTGGTCTGATGGTCTACTTACACGCATGTAGCACGTAATGATGCCCTATGCCCTTTTATACTGAAGTTGAAGTATCTATTGGATAATATTTTTATTGAATCTGCCGATATGACTATACTATATGTTATTTGTAATGTAAGTTGGTTTTATATTTATTTGAATTGAGTGTGTTTGATTTGCAGGGAGTCATGAGTTGTCCATATTCAATGGACAGTCAGTGATCCATGTTGGTGGTCATTGGAGAGCTACTAAACGTGTTGTCGAGCGTCCTTTTCAGGTTCGTTACCTACCGTCTATACAAACAGAACACTCACTCAATACTTTTCCCAGTTATTGCTTTCCTATCCCATTTCAAAGAGAAATTCCATTTCAGAACGCAGACTTTCTTTTGATTTTCTCCCTCGCTATCTCTTCAGTGTAGCTAACTGGAAATATTTTTGGCCAATTCCTTTATACATTTATTTATAACTATTATTATTGAATTCCTTGCTTACAATGTAGAATAAACCATTGAAAAACGGATGTAACCAAGTGGTTGAGCTTAATAGGGTCACTAAATTACCGATTAAAGCCTTTTATCATTGAATTCTCGTAAAATCGCACATTGACCCAGGTCTGGGGTAAATTGAGATGAATATTTGAATTTCTGACGTCATCAAATTTTTAATGTATTTAAAAATTTGGTGGGCGTGACCATAGATTCGCGAGGGTGTGGTCGATTTTTTCCTTAACCAAATCTTCCCGGAATCGGCCGGCTCTGTCGAAAGTTAAAGTGTTCATGGACAAACAGACAGACAAAATATTCTTATAAAGTTGTTGCTCAACCACTTAATAATAAAAATTGAAAGAACAAGATTTCAATGTAGGGATCTATTTATAGGAATACCTAAAACAATAATTTTTCTGCGTACCTCCTTAAATATTTGTTCGTACGTTGCTATTTATTTATTGGTTTTCGTTAGTGAATGTGCTTTATAGTTGAAATTTTTCTAAAGAGATGCGTCAAGCAACATTGACCTGACCCATCTCATCGCCTTGGCTAAGCTAAAAGCTTAACTCTTCTCTCGTTTCATCTTTTAAGGACTCTCTTTAAAGTTATTTTCTGATCTCTTGTTATTTTTCAGGGTGTTTTGTCCGGAATGGCTGTTAATGGACTGAGACCACTTGATATGGCCACGGAGCGTGATCGTCGTGTCCGCATCATTGGCGATGTGCACCAAATTACTTCCATAGGATCTATTCCATCCTCTAGTCTCAAGGATGATATTCGCTACATGCAGAAGGTATGTTCGACGTTCGTGTGAAAACTTAATAATACACAATTCAGACGCTATATTTCATTTCGTGGCAATTTACCATCAGAATCTAATACACTCAAGATAAGAGTCTTACTTAGAAAGAGAAAAACATTAATTACAGCAGATGTTCTCAAAATGATGTGATGGCTTGGTTTGATCATTTGATGGATGGTTGGATTTTTGGTTTAACTTAGCTGTCTCATTAATTTGTATTCATTTTCATTTGGACTTATTGTATTATAGCACAGTTAATTTTAGCCATCTATAAATATTTATACACGTTAATAATTTCTTGCCAAATATATACAGAGAGACGGTTAGGTTCATGAAAAGACGTAATAGAAATCACAATAAAATATTTTAGCTATTTAGCAACAAAATATTATTTTTACTAATGTATCCATCCAAGATAGGACAGAATTTAAAAAGAAGAATGCGGAAACACGCTTAGCTTATATTTAATACTTTGCCACATATTGCCACTCCATTTTAGTTTGGCTACAAAATAAATATCCACGAAAATATAAATACAGATATAATAAATATAATTTGGGCAGCTAAATAAAAAAAAATGCTAAATTAGAAAAAACATTTATTTTTTGGGAAAATACTTTGGGAGATCTTTTAAATATTATTATAATCCTAATAAACCAAAAATAAAATTACTAGCAAAGGTATTCATAAAGCTAATAAAATTTATTTTTCTACAAAATATCAAAATATTAATTAGAAAGATTACGAATAAAATACTTATTTACAATTTACTCACAACTTGTAATAAAAATGTCTATATTAATACTAGTATGTATATGTATATTAATAATGCCACATGCAATTCCACTTTTCTACTTTGGCTACAAAAATATCCAACTTTGCATCTTATATGCCATTTTTATTGAAGGGCATGGGAAAATAAGTTTCTTGGATTGAGCGATTAGTATTTTTATGAATATAGTAGATCTCTAATATTTTATCAAATAATTTCGGTATTCAATTACTTTTTGTGGAACTATGGAAAACAGTTATGGAAAAGCATTTTTGGAGTCCCTTCAAATATTTACAATACAAAAAAAGAAGACAACCGGATCTATGAAACTTATAATATCGTATTTTATTTATTCCTTATTTTGGATAGAGGGACTCTAAGGTTTACCAAGAGAGAGAAAGTTGTCATTTAATAGAACATTAGTGAAAGCTGTGCTTATACTTCATTCTTCTTGAAGATAAAATATAAAAAAGAAAGTAGGGAAAGAACAGAGAAAGGAAATGAATTTCAATGTGAAGTATATAAGTGCATTGTGTATTGTATAAGTAGGAGGTGATGATAAAGAAAAATAAATGATGTATGGTTTGGTTGTCCACAGACGACGGCATCGGGCACCCCGGGCGTGATGGATGATCTGGTGTACTCGGGAGATCGTGGACAAGGCTGCAATATGGATGACGAAGACGAATGCGTGCCAGTGTTCGACACGGGTTCCGGGGATGACCTGATCACCCCCGTTTACGTTCCTACGCCCACGCGCACTCCCTCCACCACCAGCACGCGGCGCTACGGCGGAGCCCAGCGCCCCGGAGGCTCCTCCTCCCACCAAGTCCCATGTGACGACGAAGACTGCGTCCCCGGCTCCGGCGTCGGCTCCACCACCGAGGACGACATCACCACCATCGCCGGGATCCCCGGGGGTGTCTACACCTTCGGTTCCACCAATACCGATCATTCTACTTCAACCTTCTTCCATAGTTCCACCTCCTCCAGGGGAACGACCACTTCCTCCTCCTCCGGTGGCCTCCCGGGCATCGGGGACGGCCAATCTCCTCACGTCACCACAGAGGACAGCTCATCCACTTCCACAAGACACCTGCCTGGGACGACGACAATAAATTACAACACGCCTACGCATCGTCAACAGCCGCCCTCTAGCACGAGGCTCACGACCGAGGCCTCCCCCACCACAACGACGAGGTTCACGCCCCCGTCCCCGCCCACTATGCCCCCTGAGATACCCAAGGGCAGGGTCTTTGACTTTGACGGCAATGGATTCACCGGCGGCGGCGGGGCAGGCATGGGGCTCCCAGGCCTGGGAAATGTCCCCCGGAACGAAACCACCGCCCACGCAGACGCGGGAGACTCCACCCTAATTATAATTATTATTATCGCAGTGCTTATGATCATTATTGTTTCAATTCTCATCATCTTCTTCATGTGCAAGCGGAGAGATGATCCAATTTATAAGATTGAGGACAAGGGCAGATATGAGTACGTTCCGTCCACCACTGCCCAACCTCCTCCCTTTAACGGCCGTGGCGGCCCTAGGAAACCCGGTGTCAAAGAGTGGTACGTGTAATGCTAAAACATTCTCTAATAAATCAAAATTGACTTTCTTCACACGATGCCATCACTTTCATCAAAATAAACTCTCTAATAAATTACAAATGATAAATAAATACTACCATCAAATCGTCGCTGCTTAAATTTGCCATCTCAATTACAACTACTATCTACTAACTAACTATAAACTATAGTCTACAATTAATCAAATAGCTAAATACGTAAATAAAGAATCTTATACAATTAAAATTAGTTTACAATGATTATAATTAAGTGATACATACGTATTATTGTGTAACTTACGTATATAATTGTAAATCCTAAACTATAAATATCTGCTCTGTAATTAAATATATAATTATGTATATAAATACGTATAGGGTACGCCAGGGAGGTTTGGCCATACAATTTCAGAAGAAAATAACTCAAATTACTCAAAAACCTACAGAAATGAGGATTACACCATTAGAAAGCACACGAGTATCTAATAATTAATTGATAATTAAATCCCGAAATAAATATTGCAATTTGATAGCTAAGCCCAAAAACATGAAATGAAAAAATTTTGATCGTGCGGAAAATATTATAACTTGACTTTATTTTGGAAGAGCGCTCTCGTAAGCGCTACAGCGCGTGTAGAAATAGAATTCCAACTGAAGTAGCGCAAAAAATCATGAGCTTTTTAATGATATAATCCTCATTTTTTTCTGTCATCTGTAATTTTTGCTTTATAATTTTTTGAAAATTAAATAACCAAATCTTCCCTGTTATACCCTGTACTACAATTACAATACTTAATTATACGGTGTAAGTACTACGTACTAAATAATATAATGTTGTTACCTACCTAATCTACAATACTGCAATCATAATAACAATTAAATTAAAGTGAGTGCTGTGTCTTTAATTCTGGAATAGAAAGTCAACGAATCAAAATAATATTACGAGTATTGTGTCATGTATAAAAATAAATTGCGAGGATACAGTATAAATGAAAGTTCTCTCCTTTTGGCTACGATACAATATTTAAGTGTACTAACTACCTACTACCTACCTATTCTGTAATGTGAGTAAAATATCTATTATATACTCGGACTATAACAATAAGTACGACTGTAATAGTAATAATGTACAGTACACCGAAAAGGATAACCAGCCAACCAAAACCAAAACTAACCGAAATCTATTGTCGTGCAATCGAAATTGCATGTTTGCCAATAATAGTGAAGGAAAACTACTTGAAACATTCACCAAGAAAACTTCATGATGATTCCAATTGATATTATTATATCCTTATAAATGTAACTCTTAAGCTATAACAATAAACTGTTATGTTCTATAGTTATATAAGCTGAAATGTTATGTAATAAGTTGTACTTGGTACTAGGTACGCATTATTATTGAATTATAGCGAAAATATCCATTATCCTCAAACAATCCGTAATGTTACTCGTAATAATATTTCAAACTACGTAAATCTGCAGTTATTGACTAGCTATAGCTATATAACGTATTTAAGTAATCTAATAAATAAAATTAATACGTAGTAGCTACGTATATTAATACTAATAGTAAATAAACCAACCAAATACCTTTTAACGTATGTATAACAACATTAGGTACTTTAGTTTAGGTAAGATTATAATATCTACTTTATAAGTAATATTATACATACATACATATATTAATTATGTATACATAAATACGTCTTGGCAATACATATATCTGTACATCAAATCATGAATCTCATATCTATAGCTTTTGACTGATTTTACTGCAATAACACAGATATTTTATGGTTACCTCGTTCAAAATGTTAAAATAAAACCTTAAATCAAAAATCTTTGTATCGATACTAAATAGAAGGAACCATATGTACGTATTATATAAATTGTATGTAGAATAGAATGTAAAATTCCTTTTTTTCTTTATTATTTAGTATTTTAGTAGTAGATAGAGCAATCTTGTTAAAGTCTCTAGTTGCAGGTTGCAATTCTCATAAATAAATAATAGTAATATGTGTCAAAAAGTGTTCTTCATGCAACATTAAAATTTTAGAGTTGAGTAGAAATGTTGCAAATCTAATATAATACAAAAGGTTTGTAAGAATAGGAACTACTGCATATAAGGGAACTGTAACTTTTTATGTATATGCAAATTACTAATATACATACAAGTGAAATTGTGTGTGGTTCTTGTCATGTCAAAATCAAAAATTTAAACCTTTTTTTTAAAAAACAAGCTGTAAAAACAGTTCTGTTGAAGAATTATCAGTAACGAATTCAAAAATTACAATTACAAT
>JAQFYC010003501.1:0-20528 GCA_034694165.1 Tomocerus mixtus
ATGTGACCCATTTTTGTCTAACTTGTACTGGTGACCCGTTCTCCTATCCGTGCTACCCATCGAGTCCCCCTTAAGTTTGTACAATATTATCTATAGATAAGTCTGTTCATGAAATATTGTACTATCTAGTATATATACCACTAACGTATATCTGCATATCTCTTCGGGAAAATAGATAAAGTGCCGCTGGTACTCCATCGATAACCAATTTCCATCACCAATTTTACTATGCGTTAAATGACTTAATTTCCTTTACGCAATTGAATGTTTAGAATTACATTCATTACACACTAACCTAGATGTTCTTATGAAATTTTCATTTGTTCATTGTCATTTTGCCAGTATATTTTGAGCAAATAATGTGGGAGGAATATAATCCCTATATAGTACGTGTTTAATTTTTCTGCTCAAATTTTGACATTGACCATTGTTGTTGGTCACCGTTTCCATTTTAATTGCTGATTTAAATGTGCAGTTAAACTAACATGATTAGCGTACACCATTCACACAGTGCCAAGTTTAGAAGCCAGAAGCTTGAAAGTTTGTTGAACAACAACAATCATTAAAAATGGTTTTCAAAGAAACCACCCTAAAGACGCTGATCCAAAATATTGATCAATAACCTCATTGCCTAGTAATTGCAGGCACTCAAACATGTTCTGAATCCAGCATTATTTAACAATTTAGTGAAAAATAAGGAAATAGTATAATTAAAGCATAAGTGATTAGCCAAATGTGGCACAAATAGAACAGAATTGATAACTATGAATAATAAGTTTGTCTGTGGAAACACAGTAAATGTGTTTCTGCATTCTATAAAGCATAATTTAACTTTTAACTCGTTATAATAACTGACAATAATAATCTGTCAAGTATATAGATATAAAAATAATGTACCTACCGCAATATTCAAGATATACGAATATACCTATATACATAAGTACGTGTCAAAAATATAACATGCATTCAAGGAATTAATAGTTCGATCAGAATGAATTGCATACAGAATGTCGCTATCCTGTAGTAGTACATCATCAATATCATCATTTGTTATCAGTTTCCGAGCTGATTATATCTCATTAAAATCCCCCTAGCTCCCCAACAAAAAATGACGGAAATATCCAGCCTCCAACCCATATTTCCCAAAGAAATAGTAGATTTACGTTAACTTTTAAAAATGCCAAAATATGTACGAAATATGTATAGGAATTTTGACTAAAAATATAAGTTCTGTATAAACTTATGATGCATGTTTATTTAAAAATATTTTGTTTAAATATCAAAATTCACATATTGCACAAATTATAACATCCTTATTTCAGGTAATTATACTTCAGATAAGCTATCATAGTTTGCAAAAATAAAAATAATAATGGGTTTTACTCTTTGTTTCGTTGAGTCAATTACAAAATTATATGTATTTGCGACCCTATATTGTTCGTTTTCTTGTATAGGTATTGTTTGTAAAGTAAGTGCACATGGGTTTTGCTCACTCAATTTCCCATATTCCAAATGAAAAGCTAATGTTATTTTAAAACTAATTATATTGATTATCATGGTGGTTGAAATCTCACAAAATCTCGATTGCCCCATGTTTGGGATAAAGTGCGATTCATATTTGGATTCCTTGTGTCAACAGTTTTCCAACGACACACCATTTACCATATTATTATTATATCAATTCAAAAATGGGGCGGGGGAGGGGGGGGGGGTCATAACTATAACTCCATGGGGTGGACTCGATTGACTACATTTTTCAATGGTATCATCGGAGGAACTCCAATAGGCTATACTGAAGTCGATATCTAAATTTGTCTTTGAGTTATCGTGCATACAAAATACAAACAGACAGACAGCTACATCATTTCCAAAAAGGAGACACGCTACTTAATAAATGCTATTAAATAAAATGAATGTAGAACAAGACTGAGTCTGGCATGATCTTTATTAGCAGAGAAGCTAGACAATGAAGAATTACAATACTGAATCTGCATAATGGTACCTACATTACCAAAATCTACCTGAAGTAATTTTTGGTTTACTACAAAATTGCGTGTCAGACTACATAATTTACATTATTTACAGATTTACAATTAGAAAAGTTGGGTTAGTGACTTTTCACGGAAATCTTCAATCGAGGGATAATGTGAGGGCTCACGTAGGTACACACTCTGTTCCTCTTCACATCCCATGATGATTTCGTCAATACTCCTCCTTTTACCGTTTGACATCACACAAATGACCAATTCGACCACGCCGAATGTTCCACTGTCGTAGTCGTCGTACATATTTTTATATTTCGGCTCCATACAAATTGCCTCCACGACACCGTTGTAATCCGCAATCAGATTCCTAAATACTTTTTCCTCATTTTCTGTGTAGGTTTTGCGGCCCGCAATTTTTTCTAAAGGGGATCAAATAAAGTATCCATATAATTCGTGATTAGCTACAATGCCTAGTACTTTTAACATCGAATTAAAAGACTCAAAATAAATATATTACAAACCAAGTTCATTTGTCAAGCTTAGAACACCACGGAAGGCCATTTTTGGGAACTGACCAAAGTAGGGCATCAAAGGTCGCAGTTTATTCACAGTGGTTTCGATATGACCTCCATAATCTATTAATGCAACTGTAACAAGTTTATTTGGATTGTTTTTAGGGTTTCTATTCACTGGAGATGAAACTTGTACCCTGAATACATTAAAAATTGCAGTTTTTACGTTCACATACTAATGTTAATAATAATATGAGATTCAATCTTTTTTATTTTGCAAGTTTTGCACTTACCGAAGGAATTCATTGAAGCGTGAATGAAACATGACGTAGTATCCTTTGTAATCCACCTTCTCAAGAGTAATGGAGCAGTATTCCATTAAATCTCTTTTCCTAGTGTACCACAATTTCATTTCGCTTTCCATGTAGTTGAATCTTCTCCGAACCTCCAACATACCAATTCGTACCTTTAAAAATTAGCACATAATATTATTACATAATTAAAACGTAATTTTGCAAATATGTATATGTTGTAGTTTATATATTGAAAGTCAGTTTGCAATCATCACTATGGTGCAATCCAACCTAGTCAGGTTTGGAACTTACTAACACGGTTTAAAACAAACTAAGTTTAAACCGTAGTGGTCAATACGTACTACATCGTTTTATTACTTAGATTTAAAATTAAATATGTGAGGTTAGTTGTTCATGGCTCAAACCATCTCTTATCTTGTAATAAGTATACTGTATATTAATGTGATACTTACGAAAAAGTCATTCGGACCAAAATTTACTAGGATGACAAAATCCATGATAGGGTATGGTGAGGTTATGATGTGATTTACTGGACACACGGGGCGCAGGGGTCCATTATTGTATCGTTTGGGAGACAGAATCTCATTAAATAAGTTCTCAACAGCTTTGCGTCGAACTGTAATTTACAAAATTGCATAACGGAATTGATTTTTTACAAAAGCCATAAATATACATTTGCACTAATTCTAATAAATATTATAATAAGTATGTTATGTACCTTTATGGCATGTTGATCTCTGGACTTTGCTTTTTAAATAAACTGCTCCTGTTTCAGTTCTTACGGGATGGTAGCCTGTTTTGTGGTTAGGAGGGAGAGCAATCTTAACCGAAAGGTTTTTTGCTTGCGTTTTTTTCAAAGCGCTGGTTAGTGCTGTGGACGGCGGGTCAACAATAACCTTGACATTGAATTCGTCTGCGTAGGCCAAATCTTCTTTTCTGTTACGACTTGAATCCCCCGACTTTTTCAGTTTGAATTTCAGGTTTCGAGCCGTTCGAAGAGCCAAAATGTCTTTAACTTGCCTTTTGGGATCACAGTCGTCTGAGATAATATTTTCACCGCTGGGCGCACATTCTGGATCAGAGTATTCTGGATATTCTTCCAAAGTGGCAATAATGTGAAAATCTTGCAAAATTTCCTCAACTGGAGAAATTTGTGCAGAGACATCGTTGTTCCCCGATTCTGTTGGTGACTGATTTTCCAATCCTGGACCAACATGGGATTCACTGAAGTAAGCATTGGCAGCGGCTACTGCAACTGCACTCATCTTGAATTTTTTCTAAGTAAACACAAAAATGTATATTTTGTATACGTGATGTAAATGTTCAATGTTGTATTTATATATTATATTATGGTGAGTTAGGGCTGTTACTTGCTAAAACTAAATTCAAATACAAAATAGGCCCTATTCCCCGTCCCTCATTAGTCATTCATTATTAGGTTTGAACTAAGAAAAAATCCCCTTGTAACTGGGTGCAAAATCGATATCAATCAATCGAAAGCAGTAGTACTAATAGACTTTCAAATAATTTGAAAGTCGTTGAAATTCAAATGTCGATAATTTCCCCGTTTTTATGTTCTCCCGTGCACGAGTGACGAGTAATCGAAGGGTATCCAAAATCTGGAAAATCGGTTACATTTATTACTTGTAAACGGGAGACCGTAGAAATGGGAAATTCGTGTTCGGCCCATTGCCAGTCACCATAGTGCTTTCGATTGATACCGATTTGGTAGCAGGTCAAAAAAGTGTCTCAAAAAAGTCCAAACATAATTAATGAGGGACGGGTAATATGGTTTATTGTGTATTGTATTGTCACTGTGGCCACCAGTGACAATGTGCAGAAAAGAAAATAAATCACAAAACAGTTGTTGATTAAAATTACCAAATTCAAATTGTAAAAGTTTTTTAATCAGTTAAGAAACCTGCTTTCAACTTTTTGCCTTACCTTTTATTTTGATTGACCGGCTGGAAACTTCAGTGTCACTGTTAGTCCACTCTACTCTACGCTACGAACGGACGTTGGACAACAACGCAACAGATTGACAATGAATAATAATTGCTCACTGTCACTACTTCTGACTTCACTCCACCTCGCACTCTAATAAACTACTCTCTATATTCTCTGATGATGTTTACGTTCTAGATATTATACTGACTGAGTATGCGCGCGCAGCAAGAACATAATAATATATTATGCGATGATTAAATAATATATTAGATGAGTTACTTATAATCGCAAATGCTAACACTCACTCTATGCATAAATGGCATAAATATAAAATATCTGTAGATATTTAAGGGCGATCTAAATCCGCTTAGCAATCCATTTCTAAAAATTATTGTTGCGATCTGGCCTAACCACAAGACCGGATTTCCCATTCAACACGACCCGAAATCCATTAACAGGAATTTCTTGATATCATTTCTGGTTCGTTTCCTTGGGTACCAATAGGCTATACTGTATATTCTCCTGCATTCCGTTCTCAATGACGTTTTTAGACCTTTGAAAAATCCTGAAAATCATTCGCAAATTTTGTATGATGGACTAGACGGCTCAATGGATTTTGAAGTGGTTGGGATCAACTGATTCCTGGATTCACTGTCTAGAAATTGCTGCGAGGAATTTTTGATCGTCCGATTTGAAGTCCTCAGGCAGGCCGGTATAAAATTTGTTAACCTTAATTAGGTCGGGCCGGCTGGTAATTTTGCTGCCCATCTATGCACCCGCACTACATCTCATGTGGCTTGTGGACATTTCTTCCCGCCAGCGCAGCGTCTCAATTTAATTTAAATATCGCGCATAACACATTTAGCACCTGATATCCATAATCTACACACGCCAATTTTAAACATTGGTAAAGTTCCTGTGGTTCACCAATGTTGAATGTCGGAATAATATTATTTTTTTATTAACTTTGGCATTATCAACTGTCACTCTTCCATCTCATCTCATTAACTGACAAGGAGTATTCAGTCAAAGGGACGTTAACGTCCCTTTGAACGTGACTTAACTAAAATACTGCGGAATCAGAATATTGGAGGAATGGAAAATTCGCCAATAACGAGTTTTTCCAGTCGTCTACAACAGGTTTGTAAATTATTGATTATGATCAAATAATTTTAATAGCATAGCATCCTACATCTCTTTTTTAAGTACATATATGAATTAGTTAGCATTGTTAGCCATTCATTAGTAGTATGCATACATTAGTTGGGTGGTACACCTATTTAATTAGCCATTATTTTATTTCTGTTTTACAAAGGCGTTGAAAAGCGATCACAATGGGAACTTTGTTTACTCTCCTCTGGGGGTCAGCATTTTGATGGCCATGGCCAAAGTGGGAGCAACAGGGAAAACTGCTCAAGAAATCGCAAAAGCTCTTTGTATTCCCGAGGAGGAGAAAATGACACTCGAAGTATTTAGTAACCAACTGAAATTAATTAAAGTAAGCATATAAAATATAAATCATTATTCATTATGTACGTTGTACGTCAAAATTTTCTTCTCCCGATCACCGATAGAGCAATTCCCATTTTAGCGGTACATCGTATATGATATCCTATAGTTGCTTCAAGGAATATAATCTTTTCATATTTTTAACTTTACAATAGGATGTGCAGTCCGATTCATTCAAGTTGGAAATTTCACAGAATGTTTTTCTACAGAAAGGGTACTCAGTAAATCCGGAATATTTAGAAAAATTAGTGAGTTGCTTTGATTCAGGATTGCAGCTATTGGATTTTGAGAGGGGATGTAGCAAAAGTAATGCTGATGAGATTAACCGTTGGATCGAAAAGGCCACACAAGGGAAATTGAAAAACATGTTCACCGCAGGTAACATTTCTTAAATAATACGATACCTACTATATACTTATGAAATTTTCTATTCATTTTTAGGCCATATATATATAAGCTAAATGTTCCCTTTCCCATTAATTCCAAAATTACATTTCAGAGAGTGTGGAAGCCGGCCCTGAAGGACCGCTCCGCCTGGTGTTAATTAACACAGTTTACTTTCATGGAAAATGGAAGACTCCCTTTCGACATCATTTTACGCGAAAATCCGAGTTCTTTGTTGCCGACGGCAGACCGTCTTATGAGTCAATTAGCGTTGATATGATGAACAGCCAGATGACTGGAAATCTTTGGAAAGGTTCTTTTGAATATGCCCGTATTGAAGAAATTGGTGCTGAATTGGTGAAAGTACCTTATCAGGTTGGTATTTGGTAGCACGGTAGCACAGTGCACTGCACACACATATTTACTGTATTTACTATCGTTTTCATAATTATTAAAAAATACAAATCTGTTAGTTATTTCGTCCCCCAGTCCATCTTTGGAATTTCTTAGCATTTTTAGTGACTGTCGTGAATCCTGAAGTTCAAAGACTATAAAATATAAATATTAAATATCCTGATAACATATGCAGGGTGGTCGGTTCTCGATGTTGATTTTTGTTCCAAACTTTCGGCACGGACTGTCCAAAGTTGAGCAAGGGATATCAAAGATCTCGGTGAAATATTGCTTGAAAAAACTGGAGGAATATTGGGCGGAAATGAAGGAAAATGGTGTTATCTTCCAGCTGAGCATGCCGAAATTTCAATTCGAGACGGAAATTAAGTTGATTGATTCTTTGAAGAAAGTAATACATATTCACTCTTGTAAACTGCCTCTTTGCAATATAGTTGCATTCATAATTTAAAATTAGTGTATTATAACTTATGCGTTGTGCAGATGGGAATCGAAACGGCCTTTGACCTAAAGAAAGCAGACTTCTCATCGATTACAAATGATCCAGAAGGCCTGTACATATCGGATGTCTCTCAAAAAGCAATTATCGAAGTAGACGTATTGGGAACTACGGCTGCTGCAGCAACTGGCGCGCGTAATGTTTATGCCAATTATTAATAATGATTTAATCAAGAGTGCAAAAGTGTAGTATTATTGTGAAAGTCAGAGTGTTTGTAAAAAAACTAATGAAGAACCATCTTTATTTTGTTTAATTCAATTGCCCTTACTTTGTATTTTAGTATTATCCGGTGGGGGCTGTCCCGAATATATCCATGTTAAGGTGGACAGATCATTTTACTTTCAAATTGTGGACGAGGTTTTGGAACTTGTTATCTTCTCGGGAGCTGTCATGGACCCCAGCAAACGCAAATAATGAACAATCATCTTCCAATATTCGAATCTGCACACTGAATTAACTTTGGATTCCGAGAATATCTATATTTCTTCCTCGATATTTTTGTAATGGTGTAATGAATTAATTGTTTTTGTATACCACTAGAAAATATCTAAAATGGTGAATTAAACTTATCCGCTATTTATATAGGACTTACATTCATTTCTTTTAAATCACTCGCTGTTATCTACTAATAACATATATTTAGGCCTTTACATGTTTTACCACATTCATCAGTGTATATGTAATTTCAAATAGCTTGCCGATGGTGATGGAATACAATGAGTCAAAACGGACATATACGGATGGTCCTCAAATCTTAATTAAGATATACATATTTAATTGGTTATAAGAGTACCAAATTAATAAGCATACGGAAAAGCTCCCGTACTGAGCAAACACCAAGCAAGTTACCCACGAAAGTGACTGTTCTATACACTAGGTTTTAAAATGCAATACCAGTTTTACAATTTAGTCAACTTTTAATGCCGAGCAGCTTTATTGTGCCATAAGTTAATATAATACTCTTAAGAAGTATCATAAAATCAAACGCAACATTCATTTCTCATAAATCTGTTAATGGGAATGATGAGAACGTGAACAACGATTCGTACTGTGTTTACGGAGTAACAGCTGATTAAAAACTAACCTTAATATCTATAATGTGTCTTCGAAAAGCTCCTATGTGAAACAAATAAAGCTAAATCTCAATCTAGTTTAGTAAATACACTTTCTATTGACGTAATCTCACTTCACTGAACTTAATGTCTTTATCGCTAAATGTTATTTTTACAGTTGTACTAAATGTTATTGAACAAATATAATCCATAAGCGTTTAAATAATATCATGAGAATAATTTATGTATATACATTTGTCGGTGCCCTGAAGTGTGCAATTGGATTAAACACACACTATGTATACACAAACTTATGTTAGCAAGTGTTTCACGAAAGAGCATTCAAGGTCACACCACACTTGCACTGACAAAATTTATTATCCGTCATGTCATAACATGGTATTAATAATAAATACAAAATATTAAAAGTAACAATATCTGAAAATTGTTCTGGATTAATAATACGTCAGTGCCACGCTAAGTAAGTTAAATAGTGTAGCAATATGAACAAGTATAATAGATTACTTAGCTTTCTATCCTTCTACTTATCTAATCGTTACAATGTATTCAAAAATGTGAAAGGTAAACTTATGTGCTATTCTATATAATATGTTGTTCTCTATATACCCCTACAATATAACCTTTGTAAAATGTATACCAGTAATTGTTTTAGAATGCTAATTTTAGCTATGCTAGCAATGTAACGATAATTAAATAACTAAACAAGATGCGTATTGACATAGTGACATAATTAATGTATCATCTTTATAAATAAATATAAAAACTTCGGCCAAAAGTTTAGTACATATATGTCACATACAAAATATTTTTACTAATACAAAATGGTAGACTAGAATTCTACGAATGTTCATGCCATTATTCATCATAAGTCATAATCTTATTCTGAAACCCAGTCACAAAACTTTCAATGTATTAAGAAATAAAACTGAATATACTGCAGCTGGAAAAATTGTAACAATTTTAGGGAAAATCACTTTCGGCTTTCTAAAACCTACGTTAATTGTAATAGGTAAAGCTTTCATTTATGCATATCATGAGTATCTTACAAATGTCAAACGAAGCATTGACCTTTGTAACATAATTTTACTAGGTGCTAAATCTTGCTTTAACATTCTTGACAGATTTTTCTTTAAAACTCATTAGCATTATTATTTTAGCATAGGATGAAAATTTGGTTTGGAGTGGTAATGCTTTTTTCACAAATAGTGATTTGTGGGCCACCAAGAGGCAGCAGGGGCTGGGGCTGGCTCGGGGTGATGAAGATGAGGTATTGTTGAGTTCGCTGGCGTGTTTGCAATAGGCTTCTGCTTTGGTTTTGATTTTGTTTTGGAACGAATATATGTTCCGGCGTGTTTTTTAAGGTGAAGTTGCAGAGTGGATTTTCTCGTAAAGTTCTTTGAGCAAATGTGGCAGTCAAAGGACTCCCCGGTGTGCATCTTCCTCATGTGATCTTTTCTCTTGTGCTCTGTATTGAACTTCTCCCCGCAGACTTTGCACTCATATTTCTTTTCATCCGAGTGGGTACTCAGGTGTGGCTAAATAATATTTAAAAACAAAATAATTAATTTACAGAGAACAAGTGATTAAACTTACAAAAATATACTTGTACTGAAAAGGAAGGAATGAGACCTGATAACTCTTTTTGTCATAAAACCTAAAATACAGAAACAAACAGTAATACAATAGCAATTACAAGGTATTTAATTAATAAATAGGCAAATATCTTAAACATTTATCATTGTTGGTAAACGTACCCTTTGCCACAAATTTCGCAGAAGAAATGCTTTTCCTTCAGGTGCACCTGACCAACGTGGCTTTGGAGTCGGGCAGCGCTGATGAAACTTTTGTCACATTTTTCACAAGGAAACAATTCTCCTGTGTGCAAGCGTCGATGCACCTGCATAAAGAAAACAAAATAAAGTATTTTACAAGGTTACAAATAGTTTCCGGCATTTTACAATGTTAGGCATCCATTGGAAACAATAGGAAACTAGGCAATTAGGTTAGCTTGGAAATTGGGATAAGGAGGCGTGACTACGTTCGAAGATTGGAAAGTCTTGAACATGAAAGCTGTTTACACGTTGCCTTACCTTAACTTGGGAGGAGCATTTAAAAGTTTTTTCACACATCCCACACGGTATGCGACTTGAATGTCTTTTAATATGAGTATTCAGTTCCTTTTTGAGTTTGAATTTCGCCTTACAATTTTCAATGGGGCAATTAAAAATCTCCGCATTTGCATCGTGCTACAAAAGAAACAAAATTAAAATTACAATTAAAAAAAATTAGTATTCAAATTACAGAAGTATTGGCTATTTTTTATCCAATCTTTTGTAGTTAAATATTTATATATTATATCGACATTTAATTTTTTTAAATTAATTAGTAAATTAGTTCTTGAACGCTTTATTAAAATTTGCCACCTTTCGGGTGAGATGGTCTTGAAGACTTTTCTTGGAAGTGAAAGTTTTCTCACAGATTTCGCAACTTGCGTAACCTTCAGGAAGTTCCCCGTCTTTTACTTCAACATGTGCTGTTTTTTGATGTTGAGATGCCGAATACTTGGTTCGAAACAGTTTTCCACAAATGTCACATATAAACGGGAATTCGGAAGAGTCAGGCGGATTTCCTGTATGCAGTCTCATGTGTTCTTTGTAACTAAACTCCCGCACAAACTTTTCCCCGCACACTTTGCAACAGAGATCAGATTGTTCAGTTGTGGTTGTGTGCGCCTTCATATGGGATCTCTGCCTTTCACGGGTGCTGCATTTAAAATATCATTATTCTTTTAGGACATAATATTTTAACATTTGTAATAATACATTTGTGCAATGTGCATACAATTGCTATACAAGATATTATTAATTAACACAAACAAGTAAGGAGTTTTGGATCACGAAATGGATCTTGGAAACACGGTTGGGTCACAAACGTGATGTGATATATTATATTACATTGTAATTTTAATAAAACAGTGATACCAATTTAGTTGAAAAAGTGGTGGCGTAATTCAAGGACCAATGACTTTGGGCCGTTTCAACAAATATAACAAAAAGCTTTATAGGTCGAATAGAATCACAAAATGGTGAAATAAATAAATTTGATACTACTTATGATAACGTACAAAGATGACACATACCTAAAGCTTTCGTCACATAGCTGGCAGGGAAACCGTTTGATATTCAAGTGGACTGAATCAATGTGTACTTGGAGAGTGTGTTGCGTAGGAAATTTCTTGTCGCAATGGTGGCACGTAAATTCTCCTGTGTGGATTTTTATATGCATATTCAGTAATGACTCTCTTGTAAATGTTTTCTCACAATCCGGTTCTGGACAGTGGAGAAGCGTCGTGTGTGTTTTGACATGTTTGTGAAATTCTTTCCGAATTTTAAACTCCTTTGTGCAGACGTTGCAGCGAAATATCTCGGCTGTAAAATCGTGTTTCTTAATAATGTGCTCCTTGAGAGACTTGCTCCATTTGAATGTCAACTCACAATGTGGGCAATTGAAAACCTTTCCTGTAACAGCTGGCACATTTGGCTTGTGACATTGTCGATGACTTTCCAGTTGGGCAATGTAGCGTAAAGGCATTCCACATATATCACATGGAAGAGGGAATTCTTGGGTGTGTACATTGAGATAATGACTTTTTATTTTTTCCTTGAATTTCTTTCGGTTTCGGAAATAGGGTTTCTGGCAGATGACACATTCAACGTTATCCTCACTCGGATCTTCACGATGGTCCATTTGGTGAATGAGGAGAAGATATTCATACTTGAACGCTTTCTCGCACAACTGACAATTGAATGGCGTGGGGGACACTTGACAGCCAGCTCTGTGATGATGAGCATAGTTCTTCGGGTTAGAAAATATTTCTAGGCACAGTTGGCATTGGAATGGAGTTTCCTCTTGATGTTCCAAGCTAAAAAATAATCATATATGAAAACAAAAAATTTCTCTAGGACAAAAACAGAAAACATGTTCTTTCTTTGCTGTCATAATGCTCATGGTAATATAATGTTGTAAAACTACTTTAATAAACAGCAGATAAACCTGTCTAGGTTTATTCGCTTGAGGAAATTCAACAATTGCAAAAAATGCATGTGTTCTTAAATTTTTTATTAATTTTTACGTAAAAAATTAGTAATTACCAATGAATTTCGTAGTCGTATTGATTACAGCCAAAATAGCGCTCTTCACCGTCCGCTCCAAATGTTAAACCACAAATTTGGCAAGTAAAGGAGCGAGAGTGGAGCTTTAAGTGTCTATTGAACTCCTAGAAGGTAGGAATATATTTATAAACTGCTTATAGTTCGTCCTTGAGCAAGAAAAGTTACAAAACTCGATTTATTCGCAATTAACATAGTAGGTACATACCTTTACAACTTTGTACTGTGAAAAGCAAAACGCACACTCGAAAGTTTGAGCATCGTCTCGATGTTTTTTCAAAACGTGTTGATCTAAACTTTTTTTGTTCAAAAATGAGGATTCACACTCGTCACATTCATACATGTCCCTCCCGGCAATCTTTATTCTTTTTTTCTGTCTACCCTTCCGCCTCCGTAATTGGTCACTGGAATCATCACTACATAGCAAACAATGTAATAATAATGATTAATTAACTATAACCAATAGGCAAATTAATTACTCCAGGAATGCTTAAATAAAATAAATGGCTAACTGAGGATCGTAATCTGAGTCATCATCTGAAGTTTCTTCATCTGATGATTTCGCAATAGCTTTTCTGCTTTTCGTCTTTTGGGGAGATTCGGGGATAAGTTCGCCATTCAGGTCATATTGCAGTCCTAAAAATGATCATTAATGAAAATACAGAATACAGGTCTTATTGTTTGTTGTGGGTTTATGCTTTGTAGACAATATGGTTTACTTTTCATTACAATATTTAAATTAAAGCGAGTTTAAATAAGATATAGTACTTTGTAGGGGAATAATGACTCGTCGCAGCTGTCGTGTCTCAATTTTCGCTACTTCATTATCTTTTCCAATGTCGTCATCAAGAGCATTGTCCCCTCTCTCCGTTTTCAGAGTCACTTCCCCACGCGGGGAAACGGGAGATGGAACAGACGAGAATGTAAAATCATCCTCATTCTCATTCTGGTAATCATTTTCCTGTTTTACTATTACATTTTCAATTGGAATTTCGTATTGCATCTGTGTGGCATCTTGATCACCGGTTCTGTAATTCGAAAAAGGAATAAAATGTCAAATAATTTTAAAACTAAAATAGTTATGCTAATAAGTTTTTAGATTCCAAACTGATCGCGGATAGGCTAGGCTTTTTCTCCAGTCAAGGTGCAAGGAGACTGATGGAAAGATAAATGCTAATAATTAGGTATATACTGACAACTGAATAAAATGAATATATAAAATTACTTGTTCTCATTGATGCGATATCTTTGGATTTCTGCTGAAAAATATTGGACAAAGTTGTCAATCTCCTTTTGTACTTGCTCTAGTTTATGACATAGGGATGATAATTTTTTTCCAGAGGTGAAGCATTCTATCATGTTCAATATTGAAGGTAATATTAAATATTATATTTACAATTAAATATATAATGCGTACATTGAAGAAATCACAATTACCAAATTTCGCAAATATTTTATTAATACCTGAACAGAAAGGGCAATTTTTTTCGGAAGGGCGAAGAGCATTCCAACATTTTGTAAAAATATCTTGCTTCAGGTGTTGTGAACAGGCTGTAAATACTTTTCGCACATTTTCGGAAGGATAAATTCCATTTGTTTCGAAACTACGAAAGCAAACTACACAATCCGACATTCCACAATTCTCCATTTTCTTAGATTAACATTTAATATCGGTATTTCAAACTTATTAAATATAACAAAACACAAACATTTCAATAATGAGTTTAAACAAGACACTCCTCCCTGGCTTCTCTCATGAGAATACTACTTGCGCGGGGAATAGCGTTCTCAATCTCTGCGGAGAGAACCGTTACATTATCACAGAGATTATGCATTCGTAAAATATGGTAAAAACAGTAAAACGGTAAAAACTAGTCACATTCCCAGTTACTTCGCCAAAATAACTAATAAAATAAAATAAAATTCCTTACCAAAACAATTTTTATCTCCGTGGTCGTTTTTTAGCTGGTTCTAGTTGTAGTAATAGGGATATTAATTTTACATTTTTAAATTACCATGATTAAAATATGCAATTAATTTTAAAATTTGATACAAATCAGCCTTTCTACCACGATTTATTTTTAATTGAATGTTTGTTATAACAATAGTATATTTTTCAAAATTAAATTTTCGCATTACAGAAATTGCATTAAATGTTAGACCTACCATAAACAGTACCACACATGTACAATTTGCATATTTACAGCGGTATTTTACACAACAGTTATAAAAACTAAACATAAAGTAGACACACTATAAATTTCTATTCCCAGCTATGTCAGTTGAGGAGTCGGTATCATAATGAGCATATTAATTAGAAAATGATACAATATAGTAGAGAAATTTGATTAGGTGCCTAATCTAAATACAAGTTTTTAGAAAAATTAACAATTATAGAATCTTTTGCTTATTTTATTTATTGCAAAATTATTTTATTTAAAAAAGAGATAATGTGAACTTATACTTTTGGCTTTACAATCCTAATAGTTAGGTATTGTGTCCTGTAGTAAATGCCAAGGTATTGGAGATTTTAGTTGAAATTGAGTTCAATATTTATTAAAGGTAATAAATTTGTCAAACTCATGTTTATCAATAGCTTTTCCGGTTTGGCCTTTAAATAAGTAATACTCAGCTTCCTTATCGACAATAGAAAACAATACCGAGTCCCTGAAAGGTCTCTCAAAGTCTTTCAAATGCCAACCAACTGGCCCAAATGCAAAATTGCATGTTATTGGAATATCTCGTTTCATTTCCATAATTTGTACCACTTGGTATTCGCCAAAAACATTTGAATTACTAAACTTATGCACAACGATTAAATCCGCATTAATTTTGTTGGAAAGTTGCTTGCTAAAATGGGATATCAATTGCTCCAGAGTATATTGCACCTGAGACAGGATTAAAACATCCAATTTGATTATTTTATTTCCAACAACAGGAACGCAAATATCTCTGAGAGACAGAGCCTTAATATTTGGGGGCAATAGGTTCACGTCAAACTTTTTAAGAAACGACTCCGCAGTATTTTCTATTCGATAATATAGTAAGGAATCGCATTGTTGAAAACGGGAATAATAACTAGCACACCTTTTGAGGAGCAAATACTTCAACTCCGGGAAACAGACTGGTTCAAAATTTGAGAATGACACTGTGTTAAAAATAATTTCCAGAGACACAAGCGTTTTAGGAAGATTAGCTAAGGCAAACCGATTATACATACAATACGGGGCTAATATTAATTTTTTAGTGTTTGTCTCCATTGGCTTTTTTGTAATGTTGATACTAAAGCTTCCCTTTATTCTGAGCTCATCACTTATTACAAGATTTTCGAAATTTAGTTTTATATTTCCGATCTCACTTTCCAAATCCATTTTCCTTATGATATTATTGTTATTCTTTGAACTTAGCCAATCGTGTAGCAAAACTTTTTCAACTTTGGCCCCATTTGAATCTTTATATTTATTATCTTTTAGTATTAGCTCGTTGGGGGATATCTTTCCATCTAGATTAATTCGCATTTCAAACAAAGAAAGATCTTTTACATTGGCACAGTCCTTAAAGTTGACTGCTGGTAATCTTTTCTCATATTTGTTATCATTTGAAAGATAAAGTTTTTCTATTAAATGGAAATTGACAATTTTTGAAAAATTATCTGGAATCACAAACTTAGTCGAAGATTCTAGATCACAATTTTTGATTTTTAATTCACATGGCGCCATTTTTGTGGAGGAATTAACCACAATTTTGCATTTTTCCAAATCAATTTGACGTATTAATTGAAGTTTGTCTAATGATATGAGCCAGGGTTTCCCACTATCGCATAATTTTAATTTACGCAAACTAGGACCAATTATACAATCAGCATTAACGCCCGTTTGTGCCCAATCGTAGTCTGTTATCTTAATTTCTAACTGCACCATTGTACTTTTGCTGAATTCCCAATACGTTTCTCTGATAGGGCTCCTCAGATTTTTTAAAGTAAGTTTATAAGAAGTAAATCGAACAATTTCTGGATCAATACTACTAAAGAGGGATAAAATATCCTTAGGAGCCTCCAAATACGATTTTGGTAGTTTCTTCTTAGAGATATCGAGAGCAAAAGCTGAACTTTTGATTAATTTTGGGTCACAAATTTCTTTCCATTTCCTTGAAACTCCCCGGCATTCCTTCATGGTATCGTAGTCCACAAAACTGAAGACGATTTGTAGAATCTGAAATAATTTAAAAATTTTCGGATATTAGTGGAAAAAAATTTACAAAAATATTTTAGACAATCCAAAAAAATCGGAAACAGTTTAGATTTTTTAGGGAAACTTGCAAGGACATGCTTGCAAGTGTTGCGAGTTTCAAAATGTTTTGCAAGTATAAGATTAAAACTACAGCTATACGTATATACGTAAAAATATATGCTGATTCACAGATACTGCAGTGCCAACAAGATAACTGTTCAACAGATGAATTATAATAAAAATTATGTATTACCGTATCAATTAATAGTGGATTGGTTTGAACAGAAAACACTGTATCGGATCCTTTTTGTATTTTCCTTCTTTTAGTGTCCATTTTACTTGTGGGAAGTCTTTCTAAAGAATGTGTTAGTAATCAAGATAATTAATATCTAGCGACAATGTGTGTAGAGGAATATTAAATAAATAATAAATAAATATGAAGTATAGTACGCACTGAACTGAAATCAGTTTAAGATGGAATTAGAAATCAGTAAATGCACTAAATTTGATTTTCGGATAAGTCTCTTTAAGTTTTGAATGTTGTAAATGAATAGAATAGGTAGGTAGGGGTAGGTAATTCTTTATTAAGTGCTTGTCAGATATAAATCCACGCACAACGCTTTTATAGCTTTTATGAATACAATAGAATATTTTCCGCGTCAACCTACGGCAATGAACGATAATATGGAACTGACACTAAACTTGTAGACTTAGAGCTTTCTAAAATCGAAACAAATCCGTGGTATCGGTCAAAGTATACCTATATGTAGAAATAGTCCTATTTGTATAACACGCTCGGAACAGGATCCTTTTCTTGGAAACATGTCTCCTCAGATATTTTTAGATATGAGTTTGTGTACCAGGTACACTTGTGTGTAATTGTTTAGGACATTCCTAGAACCAATTTATCGCAATGCAATAGTATATAACCGTACTATTTATATCTTGTACATTTCTTGTGCTCAATACCTACTACTGTTAAATATTAAGTGATAAGCTATTGTTCATTTTACGTTAACGTTAAAAGGATGGGAAATATTAAATCTTTATTATGAACCCAATGCCTATATATATATTATGATGCTTGACTAAGATAAATGACCATCTCTGAATGTACTGTCATTGACTTGCACTTACAAGTAATTGAATTAAAAATATTAGATATTTCGTCAGTTGGGGCATTTCGCATATTGATTATTGACGTTAGTTTGCCAATAGAACTGTCACAAAAGCCCCGATCATTACGTTTCTAGAGTATTTTACAATAAACTTGAATGATACTAAAAATTTAATGGGGTCTTAAAGATTTCTTCTAAAACTCGTAGAAAATGTTTTAATTAATAGCAAGGGAAGGTTAACAATGTAGCGCTTTAGCTATTTATTTTCATTTGAATTTCTTATTTTTTTAGTTTTAGGCGCTTAATCAAATATTATATTTACATAGTCTTTTTAATACAAATTCGTGGTTATGAAAACTGGTAACCTAGCTGTCCCTCACAATTTTGTAAATGTGTAATACCCCAATAGATAACAAAATTGGGACCGAGACCTAGAATCTAGAATACTTCTAAATTTTTAATAAATCTTGGTTGTTTCTGTTTCATAAAATATGTAGATAAATAAAGTAAGTTATCAGTCTAGCACTTGCCTCAAGTTCTAAATATAGCTTAATTGCTGTAAGGTTAGACTTCCAGTGAATTCCTGCACTAGTTTTCCACAGTGGAGTTATCCATATAAACATAGCAGCGAATGTATATTGTATAACATTTATTTAATTATGCAATAGCATTCCGAATTTTTGAAAAGGTTAAGGTTTATCCTTTAGTAATATAATATTACTATATAACAAGGCCATATCTTAATGTATTATCACATCACAAACCATAAGTAGCTCTTTATTGTGATAGGCAGAAGCTTATTAATAAATATCGATGATTTACTAATAGCTTAATAAAGAAGAACCTAGAGCACCTTCATTTTAAACTTTAGCGTGCAGTAGGACGATACAAAGAGGGAAGAAACTCGGGTGATCTAATTTTCACAAAATGGCATTCCATGGTAAAATACAGATCTTGAAAATGTTTGACGCTTCCATAATAATTTCCTTGCTGACAAAACTGATAAGTCACGCAAACACAATTTCAAGCACATTTACAGAAGGTTTGAAGGACGATAAAAGCAATTTTTCTTGGATTGGATTGTACGTAAATATTGGCTATCGTGCCGGACTGCTGCCCTTTTCTTGGGACAACTCCTTGCGTACATTTTCAGCGGCCAGACCCCAAAAAACGATAAAATCTTTCATAATAATCCTCGTCCTACTTTTATTTTACGAAATATTTCAACTTCATGTGGAAATAACAAATAGTGAACAAATTGGCAAGGGTGTCGTTTTGATTTACTTGTGGATATTTTGCTGTTTTATTTGCATTATTGGCCTAACTACTGTTCATATCAAAGGGAACGAATTGAGCACAATGTTGAATTGTTTGAAATTAAACACTGTTACTCGCAAAGGTAAGGAAAACATATGAACCTAAAGTAAGTTAGGAAATAATTAAGCTGGAAAAATTCTTAAAGTTAAGGGTGGCTGGAAGGCGTTTTGGACAAAAATTGCAGGTCGCCGGAGCGAATGGAATAAAAATGGTAGGCATATTAAGAATATCCAGCTTTTTCTCTAGGGGTTATATTTGCCCGTTTTTCGTAAAAAATTAAAGCATCACCAGTTAATTTTTGAAAAATAGAAGTCTGGGATAGGGATTTACATGTAATTGACACTTTGACCATATTTTTTACTACTTTTCGCTCGACTTTGCAGTAAAAGAGAAACATAACCCCTAGAGAAATTTTTCCTCTTTCGAACAAGCTAAAGCAAGGAACTGCACGTTTTGTCAAACTCTTTATTTTTTTCTCCAAAATTTCTCTCGTTTTTTCCCCATAAGAATAAGACAGAAACAAAGATTTTCGCGGGTTCCAATAAAGTGCACCCCCTAGAACACGCACCCCCGCCCCCCCCCCCAGTAAATTGCACCCCCCCGTGTCCAAACGTAATTTGCACCCCCTATGTATTTTGCACCCCCCTCTGTATATTGCACCCCCCTCTGAATATTGCACCCCCCAGAGACCACGTGATGTAGCTGACCTTAGAGACATATGAAGTTGTATTTACGCGTGGTAAATATTCTGGTCGGAGGAGGTAGGAGCTACATGGCGCTTATTTTGTAAACAAAGCAGCAGCTGTCTGCCTTATTGCTTGATTACATGTGAAAAGGTAAGAGAAAAGATTGGTTTATAGTACGCGCGCTTTGCATCTGTTCTCTCAGCTCACGCACTCCTACGAATTCTATTGGTAGCACTTCTAGCATTAGAATACACTCAAATTTCTCTATGCACAAAGACCTTCTTCGGCCTTATGTACTACTGTCTACTGTTACCATGGTTATTATGTGGCACCCCCTATGTATTTTGCACCCCCCTCTGAATATTGCACCCCCTA